>VYZR01091703.1:2111-31468 GCA_013400675.1 Oxylabes madagascariensis
ATCTCGTAATACCCTGCACTGGCAGGAGAGTCAGCAGCACTTATCTCTGCTTGCCTAGGCTCACCCAGAAAATAAATTTCTCTGCTGTATAACATCTGAATTTTTAGGGCCGCAGCTATGAAAGAAATACCCTCCAGGGCAAAGCAGACTGACTAAAATCCAAGTGCATGTAACCAAAATGCCTCAGTGCAAAGGCATAATTCCTTGGCTTCTTGGTACAAGGCAAAATGAGGCCCAAATCTCTTTCCATAAAGGAGATCTGGGAACTGGGCAAACCTGCTGTGTCCATGGCAGACAGGAGCCCCTGCACAGGGCCAGGGAAGCCAGGCAGGAACACACAGCGCCTCTCCCTTCAAATTTGTGTTCTGCCATCAGGGATAAAGGCTCCCTCCATAGGAAGATGCAGCTTCCAAGCACGGAGTGGCACAAGTGGAGGCCACAGCAGCTGTGTGTGACAGTCACAGAGCTCGCAGAAAGGGAGTTTGTGGAGATGCCCACTGAGGGATGAGCTGGTATCACTGGTATCACACCTGCTTTCGGTCACAGATTTTTCCCCAGGGTCTTTGCATTTCTAAAGCCACGTTCTGTAAGTTGGCAAGTTCTCACTTTGCTATTACAATATAATTTGCTTACAAACCATTAAAAACAAACCCATTACAAGCTATTTACGTACATAATTTATGAAATTTCTCCACTTCATCTTCATGATCTTGACTGTTATCTGTCCTGCTTCTCTTAGATAATTTGAATTCGTACAGGAATATTTTTCATCCTCCAACTATTTTTCTCTGCCTGTACTAAAGCCCTAATGCATCTGGGGTCCCAACATGTAGTGGATGTGTGCATTGAAACAAATTTACCCACAGCAAAATCAAAATTTTTGGTCTGCACATCATATAGGATCTCATCTGCAGTACCAACCACATAAAGTTAAATACAACAGAGACATTTCTTTTCCAGGTCTGTGTTCCAAACCTCACTGCACTCACTGCTCCAATTCCAAGGTCTGTATAAGGAAGCAAGCAAACCCTGCACAATTGTCTTCTGGAAATAAACTCAGTTGTATTTAGAGCACAGAAAGTACCTCTGGGATGAACATCCTTAGCTGGATGGAGGAGCAATGCCTCTGTATTGGTAGTGAGACTGGCTGTGGAAAGAAGCCTGATTTGTAATGTGATTGTGTTCATGAAAATGTTCACTGCAAATACTGCTTGTGTGTGCTGACCCCTTAAATGCAATTACTGACTATGATTACAGCTCAGATTGATAATATTTTGTGTTTATTCTTCAGGGAAATAATCAAGAACAGAAAACTAGATGGAATTGTGTCTTCTTACTGAAGCAGAAAAGTAGTCTGCTTTGGGCTGACATAAAATGCTTCTATACATCAACTAACTCACCAAGGGAATTCTGGGTGGCAAAAGACTTAACAGGCATTAAGGAAAAACAGAGGATCTATATAGGCTAAAGTAAATCCCTCCTGAGTAACCAGAACAGTGTCTAGGCCAGACAAACCCACCACAGTTTTCCTTTTTACTGGGGCAAAATGAGATTCTTTGGCAGAAGAGCTGAACAAGCCCGTTCACACCGAGGGTTCCCTCAAAGATGGAGCTTTGTTTGGATCCCAGCACTTGCATCTGCTCTTAGGCTTCATCAGGGCTCCAGCAGGGAGCACACCCACATCTGTCACTAGGCCATGACAGTCTCTTGGAGAAGCCATCCCTTGGGTGGAGTTCCAGGTTCCCTGCCAGCCTGGAACAAGCTGTGGTGATGCAAACTCCGTTACAAACACGGGGCTGCTCCTCACAGGAGGAGTGGTGAACATGAACATCGCAGATTTACATGTAGGGACATCCCAGAGAGCCTCTGGCAGAAGCCCCCAGTGTCTCTGCTGAAGTTTGTTTTGCTTTAAATGTGATACACCCAAGAGTCTCCTGCCTTGCCTCTGCCAATTGGGATCCTCCAGGGAGGCCAAAATTGAAAGCAACAGTAAGCAGACAAAAAAGCAGAAAGCCTGATTCAAAGGCTATGATAGCACAGATATTTTACTCTCACCCAAAGATATTTTACTCTCACCCCATTCCAATGCTGTGTTGGAAGTCACAGAAGTTCCTCATCACAAGGAAGACAAAGGCCTTGCTCAGGGCTCTGATAAAGAGCTCCTCACATGTGGTTCCCAGTACAATAACACTGCCAGTAAAAGTCTGAAGTGCTTCTGTGTCACAACATTTAGCCTGTCAGATTAATGATACACTTAATGCTCTGAAGCTCTTAGGAGACAGCAAGGACTAACTTAAAAATAAGCACAATGGGAGTTAATTTCTGCAGCATGAAAATACTGCCTCAAATTGTAGCCCCACACACAATGCAGGTATGCTCAAATGCTTGGGATTGCTCATCGTAGCAAAGTATCTCCATATGGCAGATAAGAAGCAGCTGAAAGGGGAGAACTTGGCTGCTCATGGGCTTTGCAAGTCAGGGCAGTGGTACAAAATGATACCTAGATAACGAATTTCCTGTTCACAGTTCAGAGCAGCCCAGTTCCAAAGAAAGAACCCCTCCTACAGAACTGCTGCCAAGAAATCCTGAGTGAATCAGCCTCAGACACCTCCTGTCCAGGGTATAAGACATATTCTGACAGAAGCTCTAAAACCCATATTATTAATGACAGAAAATGAAGGTTTATTGAAGTCTTTTTCCATTGGTCTCTCCCTGTGAGACTTTATCCTGGGTCCCAAGATGTTTCCTATTAGACAACCATTTAAGCATTGCAAAAATTACTGAAAAAACCCAGGAGGAACTCCTTGGACCACATCTTTCAGGTGTTTAAAACAGCCTAGTTTAGCTTGGAATCCAATATTCACTATGCCCTGGAAGGATGGATGGGGCCACTCTAAAACATGAATAGTACAGTCTCTGTGTCATTTAAGCAATTACTTAATTTCTCTTGCTACTGTCTGGAAAAGAAATCCTTCAGCAACAATGAACTTGAGCTTTGTGCTGTATCACTCAGGACTTCAATCCTGTTCTTTTCTCACTCAGACTTTACCTTGCTGCTGTGCATATCACAGCCGAGGTTTATCCCAGAGGTCATTGTTTTAATCAACATTTTTAAATCCCTATGAATGGGAAACACTACAACAAGTGTCAGGGCTTTTTTCTCTTATTTTTTTCCTTTTTTAATAAACTGATATTCTGTTCCTTTAATAGGTTTAGTTCTCACCAGTACTCAATTCTTACTCATTTGTTAAGTCTAATTAGTCAGTATTCAAATGTGCCATGCATTAATTTGGCCACTGCTCAAATCTCACACAGATTTCATAGGAAAATGGATTATTTGAATTTTAAACACAGTCTGTTCCACCAATTCTGGCATATTAAGCAAACTCACAAGCCATTAGGGCCATAAAATGCCAGCTGACCTAACAGCCTGCAACAGTACAGTGAAAAAGCTATTTACGGTATTAACTGATGCTCTGAAGTGAGAGCTGCACAACTGATCCTGTTTCATTTGATTTCTTCAAGATTTGGGTGAAGCCCAGATACTCGGCTACTTCAGCCTCAGCACAGAACCGCTGGCCATTAGACACAGAGCCAGGACTCACTGCAGCCTTCTCTGGCTGCAGCCACAGAAAACAGATCATCCTGCCTGCTTCACCTGTTTAATATGATAATTAAGTCATTTTAGCTAATGGGCTTTAAATACATCTTTTAGGGTAGTCTAGACAACTCCTTAGCATGGTCATCAGAGCAAGAAGGGATCTTCTGTATTTCTGGGCCGATCTGTGTTGGAGAAAGGACAGAGGCTGAGCAGAGCTTGAGGCACTCGGTTAAAAAGCCAAGCCTAAGCCCCCACTCCTCCTCTCACTGATGGGTGCTGCTGTCGAGTTTACCAAGGGCTTTTGCCTTCACTTAGAACACTCAAATTCTCCTTTTAGATCTGAGGGAACAGTTGGATTCACCAGCCTCTCCAGGTTCCCCCACTGCCTCTGGCACACAAATCTGTGGCCATTAGCTTGTCTAGACAGGGATGTTGGGCTGGTAGCTGGGCTATTGGTGTTAGCACAGGAAAAGGAAAGTGCATTTGAACACAAGCACTGCAGTCTGCTCTGCCTCTGCTGATGCACTCAGTGGCACAGCACAGCCACTGCCCCTTCAGCCAGTCTAGACAAGGCCACAGGGACTGGGCTGAGCACTCAGCTTACATTTCCCTGAACTGCAATAGCTTTGTTGTAATTCAGCACGACAGCACCTCCAAACACGGCAACCTGTGAAATAAATGTTTCAGGGTTCAAATCAGGGTTAGCCTGACTCCTTTGGCAACACTTCCTCCTCCAAATAAGTGCAGAAATTACAGAAGAAAAGCAAGTCCACCCAAACCATGGCAACAATCCAGGACAAGGATGAATAATAAAATCACCTTAAGGTGAAAGAACGCAGGACTGCCGAGATCTTTGTAAATAACAAGCTCTGAAATTCCACCACTGAAGCTTCCAGCAGCAGTGTTCAGAAGTGTGACAGTGTCCTCACACTGGGCAGCAGCAAATGAAAGGGAACCTTCCAGCTCTGCCTCTCTGCACAGGGCCAGAAAAAACCAAAGGACAAGAGCAAAGTGGGCTTGTTTGGCTGCCATAGTTTTTAAACATCATTGACTTGATAGTTCTGCTCAAAATGAACATGGGAGCAGGCAGAGAAGGGACTGGGCAAATCATCCACAAAACTTTTCACAACACTGCCCTGGCAATGGGATCAGTTCCATCTACCAGCATGATGTGAAAACTGACAAACTTCTTCAGCTTCTACGGACCCAGAGATGAGCAAATAAAAGATTTGTCTTTTAGTCCAGTAGTGAAATTGCACATACATATGAGAAATGGGAGAGTGGGAGAGACAAATTTTCAGAGTGAGGAGGTGTAGAGACAGATTTGCTTGGGGATAAATGAGGTTTTCAGGTGCATAGAAAGAGCCTGTAGCTTTTGACTGAAGAGCTTTCCAGCCCAAATGAAGTATTTTACTTTGCCTTTGTATTATGCAAGGCTTATATAATTTTACTTCTCCCCTCCCCATTTCAAACTTTATATTTCTTAAATAAAAGTCAGTTTTTCAACTGGCAGTGTTAGGGCAAAATGCTTGGGTATTTTAAAAGTGCTGTCCTTTATCCTTTTGAGTTAAAATTATTTGCAAACTGCTTCAAAGGCTGGCATAGCTGGTCAGGGATGTAGTGCTGAGCACAGCCACGGTGTTTTTTGTTGCAGTCCCAGTCATCTGGGATTATGGCACAAAATGTAGCACGGACTCACCCTTTGTATTTGTGTCTGATAACATTTTTTAAGTTATCAAGGACTTTGAACGCTCAATATCTAAGGACACCCTTGCTATTTGTGGTTTGGTCTGTTTTAAAACTTCTGGTCAGCACAACAGGACTGAGAAGGCTGAATTTAAGAGGAATGACAAAGAATGGCTAAAGCTCCCTGTGTTTGAATGCACCCCATTGTGTCTTTACTGTCCAGGATTTTGCACAACTGTCCTTCCGGCACAGTCTTTATCTGGGTATAACTGAGCCAGTGCAAAGAAGAACCTGAAGAACTCCGTCTGATCACTGCAGCAGAGATTAAACTAAAGCTATTGTATCACAGGCCACTGGGTTTTCTTCCCTCAGGTGCTGGATGCAAACACTTCACTAATGAGTGATAGCCCAACTTCTGTTTACAAGGACAGAAAACACCAAGGGTTTGGTGAGTGTTTCCAAGGAATGGACAGTGACAAGACAGCAGAGCCATCCCTTTGCTGTGCTGCTGTGCCTGACTCAGAGCAGCTTTGCACTGGCCCAGGTGATGGGACTGCGAGGGAGTCACTGAGTTACTGCTCCTTCCCGAGCTCCGTGCCCACTCCTCTGTGCTTGGCTGAGGCACAACCCACAGCTTTCCCCTCAGCACCACTCCGAGCTGCTCCAGGATCAATTTCCCCATAAACTGTAAGGGAAAATGCACCTTTCAGGGCAGAAGAGAGACTTGTGAGAAGTCAGTGGGAGACTGTGAAAAATGCACAGAATGCAATGGCTGTGAGCACTGCTCGGGCAGCCCCTGCAGCCCTTGCTGGACACCTGCACAGCGATGGGCTGAGCCACGGCCCCTCTGCTGCTGCTGCTGCTGCTGCTGCTGCTGCTGCTGCTGCTGCTGCCCACCCTGCATCGCCACTGCACCTGTGCCCTCATCAGAACAGTTCATCAGAACCACACTCACACCCACCTGCAGGAATACCAGCTAAACCCTTCACTCTCTGACTATCAAGAAGCATTTGGAAATGCTGATAGAAGAAAAAAAGGGAAAAATCTTTCCCTTCAGAACAATCCCAGCAGGAGCCTTCTGGGTCTCCCTCTGAGAAGAATTGGTTTTATGTTACACTTAACGACTGGGGAACCACACAGTGCAACAGGCAGAGGCAACAAGCAACACCCTCCACAACTTAGACAATTCCAAGCTTCCATGCTGTTGCCAGTGCTGCAGAAGAGCTGCCTCTCAATGCATCCCCATCAGACCCCATCTGGGAAGCCTGTGGGAAGCAAAGGCAGACAGTCAATCTGACTGTCACTCACTCAGACAAATCAGTGCCAAAATCAGTCCAGAGCTTAGGTTTCTAAACTGCTTTCTCCATTGCCACCAAAACTTACTTTTCAAGCAAGACTTGTCAAGGCTTCAAATCTTAACCAAACGGATCAATCTAAATGATGAAATTGGACAAACTAGAAACTGAAGAAATCTTTTAAAGCACAAAGCTGTTCTACCACACAGGCAGATGAGGCCACAGGTATAGGAAATACACTTTGCTGTCTGAAGTGGGAAAATGATGAGCTATGGGATGTGTTTTTCAAAGGAAGATCAAGTTTCCATTACCCTTGTCATTCATAGGTCAAAATCATTGAAACTCTACAGCACAAAGGAAAGAGATGCACCTGTGCTACCAGGGAGTGAAGGATGAGGACAAAGATAGAAAATCAGAGACAGAGAGGCCTTTGACACTCCTCAGGAGAGAAAGGCTTTTTCATGGATTTAAATTAAAACTGTGCAAAGAGAGCACTTTGCTGGTAAGCGAAGACGGACGGCTGCCATTAGCATGAACAAGCTTGTCTGACACATTTTGTCTGTGACCCTTTGCTGTGACAGGGAAGGCAGAACCTCGCCAGATTGTTGTGGCTAAAAAATTACAAAGCACCAGAAGAGTGGTGAAATGGAGTAATTTAAAACAATTTTTTTTAATCACTTACCATTAAGGATTCAACACCAACACATATTTCCTTTATAGAAACAGGGAGAAGTTTCTTTTTGCCCAGCTTAACGTATTGGGTTTGTGTAGCAAGGTTTTGGTAGCAGGGGTACAGGATGGCTTCTGTGAGAAGCTGCCAGGGAGTTCCTGTGTCTGAGGGAGCCAATGCCAGCTGGCTCCACGATGGACCCACTGCTGGCCAAGGCTGAGGCAGCAGCCTCACTTTCAGCATGGCATTTGACCCAATACATTTGATACCAGCAAAGGGCATCAGATGTCTCTGATCCACGTTGCTTCCACACTGAGCAGCAGAGCAGGCAGAAGCAGGACAGTGTTGGGTGCAGGCCTGGCCAGGAACAATGACTGCTCTGCATTTTCCATGACCTGCTCACCCTTTGGACTCTGTGGCAGCAGCTGACTCAGCAGGCCAGCCACTGCCAGGGTTGGACACTGCCAGGTACCAGAAGGATTCACAACCTCAAGTTAGCTGCTTCTCTCTTCCATAACAACAGCAACATTATCTCCCAAACTGAACCTGCCCAGCAATCCAGCCTGGGTCTAGCACTGCATCCTGTGTGTGACAGTACACCATTCCATTGCCAAAACACTCCCTAACCCCTCCAGCCTGCTTAATGATGAATGAAGCACTAAATCTGTTCTCAGTAGTTAAACACTTGAGGCAGATACTGTATGACATGAGAGATGAGGGTCTATTGAACTTGTACCAGGCCACAGTCTTCCCCTGTTTGCATGGCCAGGTGTGTGATAGAAGTGTCCAGCACACACCACATCAGCGTGATTTAATGGAGCTCCCATCACTGTGGTGCAATCCTGGAGCGCAGCCTCTCCTGCAGAGAGGAGAGCAGAGACAGGCTCAGATAAGCAAGTTTCAGAAGGAAACAGAAGTATTTCCACCTAACTTTGTTCTTTAAATGGGTGTGAAGACATAAACACTTGGTGTCCTGGAGGAGGACAGCTGTTCCTCCTGTGCCATGAGCGGCTGCTCCTTAGGGAGCCTGCAGCTCTCCAGAGCACCTGGTACCTCTCCAGCTCTCAGCCTGCTTCCTGCTGGGCACTCTGCTCCATTGGTATCTGATTCTGCTCCCTCCAGGGCAGCACTGGGAATATTCCCTCTGAAGAGAGGGAGTGATGAGCACAAGCAGTGGGTTCCCCAGGAGAGGGGCTGGGCTGGAGAAGGGTCCTTGACCATCCCTACAAAAGTGTCCTGCAACCCCCCAGGAACACAGCCACAGGGTCTGAGGAAGGCAGAAGTTTAACTTAAGTCTCCAGTAATGGGAGAAAAGCTCAGGACTCTCCAGATGTTCCAGTGCTCTGGAAGTCAAAGATCAAAAAACAAAAAACCCCTGCAATTTATTAGAAGTGTTAGTTCAACTGAGTCTTCTGTGACACTGAGGTCAATCATCGGTGTTAGCATGACAAATTACCAGCAACTCTAGATCGTTAATTAAGGTCTCAAATGTCCATGGGTGATGGATGTGAACCCAGATCCACTTGATGCAGGGGTTGAGACCAGCTTCCACCCATAAGCTAATCTCAGAAAGCTAAACCAAAAAACTATAGAAAAAAGTTTTGGATAAATCCAACAGACAAATCCATGAGAATGATGTGCTGAGCTGTGCTGTACAATGAGCCCCTCCCTTTCCAAGCAGAGCTTTTCAATAACAGTGAAGATTCCTGAAATCTAATTAATTTCTTTTAATTATTAAGATGTTGTCCAGGAAATAACATTTAAAGCTGTCAGACACTGGAGTTGTTTGGATTGCTTCTGAAACAGCCTCATGCAGCAGAGTCCAGCATTTTGGCAGTCAGCAGCCACAGGTATTGCATGAGAGCTCAGAAATCAGTTCTTTCCTGTGATCTCATCCCCTTGATGAACCAACCCTTTAATTAACCAAGCAGTGCAGTTGGCTCACTCCTGTAGCAGCACCACTCACTGATTGCGTGAAGAAAAGCTGCTGCAGAGAGGATGAGTCCATTAAAGAAAGAAAACTGCCCTGTAATCTTTCAGGGAGATTATACAACTGCATCAAAATTAAATTGACTGAATCCAATTCTCATTTCACTGTTTGCCAACAAAAGCTCGTGTGTGATGTGGAACAGTCTCTTTACTTTTTAACCAAAGTCTGGAATGCAAATTCAATTTTTATTTTGTCTTTGGTCTAACCTTAGAGGAAGCCTGCAAAGTCATTCTTGCAGGTTGTAATTCACTAGTGATCTCCTGAGGCAGCAGCCTGGGTGGATCCCCATCCCTGCCAGGTGCTGGGATCACTCCTATAAACTGGACAGGGCTGTTGCTCTGCTCCCCAAGAACTTCACCCACAGGGAGCCATTGGTTTCTTTCCCATGTGCTGGGGATCACTGCGAGACCTTCCAGCTGCCTTCCCCAGGCACAGGTTTGTGTCAGCAGGGACTTTCCAGGCGCTATTAAAGCTGAGCAGAGAGCTCACCTGCAGAGCTGCGGCCCCAACTCCTGGCACACGGCAGCGGCTCCTGCTGCTCTCTGCAGCCTCTGCCCACCCGCTCTGGAGCTCAGAGCACGGCCTGGGCAGTCAGGAGCGGCACTGACAGCTCCACCAGCGTGGCAGGAACCCAGCGAGGTCGGCACCAGCCCTCCAGCCCAGCCCGGATGAAGGTGCCACCACAGCCTGCCATGGGGGTACGATACCCAGCTCATTTCAGGAACCATCAGCTCCTGCTTTGCCCTGTTTTTGAAACCGATGCGAATGGGACCAGCAGGGAGTTGTCAAACCTTCAATATTTAATTTGGGGCACTATGACAAGATTCAAAATGAAGCTGGATCCAGGGCAAAGTAATTAAAGGCATGACTGGGGAATGATCCTACTTGCATCTGCCTCAGGCACCTTTATCTGCCGCAGAAACACGTCAGCGTCCTCCCTGCAGGATTGAGTACGAGAGACCCTCCTCAGCAGCGCACCATGACAGACTTTGAACTTGCAAAACCTACATGAATGCCAGAGGGAATCTTTCTGTTCATCCTGATGGCATTCACCGCTGGGATTATCACTAGGAACGCAAAGGCGGTGAGCATGGGTGCGGTGACAGTTTGTAATCTATTCTGAGGGTTTTGCATCACTTCCCTACTCGGAACAGCCCTGCTGCCTGTATCCACTGCCTGATAACAGCAGCAGCTTTCAGTCTGCTGTTTTAATCTACACAGTCATTAAAATTCACTTCTCAGCAATTACCTGACATAAGTTTTAGAAGTTTGGGGCTGTTGTACCCAGCCAACTGATTAAAGCTGCAGAGTCAGAGCCCCACAGTGTTCTGGGCTCCTGCTGGACTCAGAACAATCTTTCCCTTCAATAGCCTGAGCAATGGTAGAATATTCATGTAGGTTGTCCATACAGAACCAAAACTGAAACTTCATTCCTGGTAATTCTGTCTGGAGAGGACCTGCCTCACACAAACCACGGGAGACCCCACAGCTGAAGCCCTTTCTACCAAAGCATTATCAGACCTCTTTGCAAACTCCAGGTAAGTGCAATGATTTGAACAGGGAGCATTGCCTATCTCCACTAAGCAAGAAAAACACAATAAACTTGGCAGCTTTTTTTAAAAAAAAAAGTCCAGGAATGCTGGATTCCAGCGCATTTCTCCCCTCCTGCTGTTCAGTGACAGCACACACAGCAGTGTCCATCAGTCGGCGCACAGGGGAATTATTGGGGAAAGCTGTTTCAGGGGTGGTTTCAAGCTGAAGTAGAATGCTGTGTAATCTCCAGTTATCTGTTATTATTCCTTCTTAGAGAAAGAAGAGCCTCTCAGTGATCACTTATACAGCGAGATGTAACAGAACTGACAGGGTTCACTCTCGGTGCAGTCAGCAGAGCCCAGCACAGGCACCAACCCCTTCATGGTGCTCCACAATAGGAAAGCACATCCCAGCTCCTTGTCCAGGTGCACGGGGGACCCAGAGCTTATGGGACTGGGAATAGTCCTATTTTCTTTTTTTGTTACCCAGTTCATGCGCTGCCCACACTTCCAGGACCTTGCTGTCATTCAGAAATGAAAGCATTTTGATGTGTGTGTGCTTCATTACAGAAAATCATGCTCAGAGCAAGTCTGTGGTAAACCACATGGAAAAAAAATGTCTGCAGGAGAAGAGATTCCCAAAGCACCCCAGCCAGCCTTGCAATTATTCAACAGCTAGTTTGGGGAGAGAACAGAGCTAAACAAAGGCTGCAGCATGTGCAGTGCTCTCACTTCCAGCACAAGTTAAACATGTTACAGAAAACGGGCCTGTCAGCCAAACAGGGATTTCAGGCAATATCTTAATTCCCGGAAACAGTCTATTGACAGTGATTTACATGTGACAGGAAGGCTCCCGAGCAGATGGGAAGCTGGCAGGCTGTTTGGATAGCTGCAGTCCAAGGAAGATTGCCACTGAATGCTCCAACAGTTCTATAGAGCAGAGACAAACTAAATATGCAAACTGTAAATGTAATTAAAATGACTGGAGGGATTGGTTAGGAAGGGAGAACGGGAAGGGCTTGAAAGGTATATATGGAAATATTTAGGCTAACACGTGGGATTTGTATGACAACATTAGGAGGGATGAGTATCAGACAAAGAATAAATTTATGGGGAAATCCACAAGGCTGTTTACTAATGCTCCTGATACACTTAACTAGGATAATTAAAAACTATAAGCTGGTATGCCATTTAAGGAAAAAAGATTATAGGAAACAGCCTGGCACCAGCAAAGAATGAAAGGGTCCAATATACATTTCATGAGTAAGTCTCACAAAGGATGCACTGCAAGCCACGGATCCAATACAAACACAATCCTGCTTTGCCACCCCCACACTTACTTGGGTTCTACATTTTTAGGTCTGCCAGTTCAGCACTGCCATCATAATTTTTCATAGGATATTAGGATTTGTGTCCTCAGAATCAGCATTTAGTTTTGTCCCTTAGGAGCTCATATCCACATGTGCCAGTGGGAGGAGGACTGGAGCAGCCATCCTGAGGGCCAGGTAACCCCAGCATCACAGAGTGTGCCTCAGGGCACAGCCCAGGTCGCACTGTGCCTGCGCAGGCAGCCCCTGCCCGGACAGCAGCTCTGCTTTGAGCCCTGCTGCAGGGGATGGCCGAGCCCAGGGACGCTCAAGGTGCTCTGCAAAACCCCCAGCATGTCCAGACAGCCCGGTTACAGGTGGGGTGCTGTCATTTACAGCACACAGATGACAAAAAATGCCCCTCCCAGAGTTTGCTTTCAGCTGGCAAATGACAAACTGACCTTTCTGGGGATCTATCAGTTGTCCATCACGCTGCTCCTTAGGGATCACTTTTACAGCGCACAGAGTACAGAAGTGCCAGCCCCAACTCCCAGCCCGCTGCCTAAAGGGAAGGACACCAAAGGGAAAGGGGGCAGAAACCCTGGGGCTGTGGAGGTAACAGGAAGCATNTGTTTACTAATGCTCCTGATACACTTAACTAGGATAATTAAAAGCTATAAGCTGGTATGCCATTTAAGGAAAAAAGATTATAGGAAACAGCCTGGCACCAGCAAAGAATGAAAGGGTCCAATATACATTTCATGAGTAAGTCTCACAAAGGATGCACTGCAAACCACGGATCCAATACAAACACAATCCTGCTTTGCCACCCCCACACTTACTTGGGTTCTACATTTTTAGGTCTCCCAGTTCAGCACTGACATCATAATTTTTCATAGGATATTAGGACTTGTGTCCTCAGAATCAGCATTTAGTTCTGTCCCTTAGGAGCTCATATCCCAATTTCACATGTGCCAGTGGGAGGAGGACTGGAGCAGCCATCCTGAGGGCCAGGTAACCCCAGCATCACAGAGTGTGCCTCAGGGCACAGCCCAGGTCGCACTGTGCCTGCGCAGGCAGCCCCTGCCCGGACAGCAGCTCTGCTTTGAGCCCTGCTGCAGGGGATGGCCGAGCCCAGGGACGCTCAAGGTGCTCTGCAAAACCCCCAGCATGTCCAGACAGCCCGGTTACAGGTGGGGTGCTGTCACTTACAGCACATAGATGACAAAAAATGCCCCTCCCAGAGTTTGCTTTCAGCTGGCAAATGACAAACTGACCTTTCTGGGGATCTATCAGTTGTCCATCACGCTGCTCCTTAGGGATCACTTTTACAGCGCACAGAGTACAGAAGTGCCAGCCCCAACTCCCAGCCCGCTGCCTAAAGGGAAGGACACCAAAGGGAAAGGGGGCAGAAACCCTGGGGCTGTGGAGGTAACAGGAAGCATTGCTCTCTCCTAAGCACCACTAAGGTCACCCCCAGCACAACAGACATTTCATCCACAGGTTTTGTATTCCAGACGAAGCCTGCGCAGACCAACAACTTTCAAAGCACAGTTAACAACCAGAAACTTACCAGCACCACCACTGAGTCCCTTCAGTGTCTTCTTGTAGCTGGAGAGATGCATTTCCTGACAGAGGCTTTATTCTCTTCCCTCCCAGGATTTTTCTTTGTTCCGTGACACTTCTTACACCTTCTGTCTCACACGTGGGCCAAGAGCTCAGAGTCCTTTGATTTCCTACTTCTCCATGGATACTGAAATCTGATGCTTCAGGGGGTTTTGTATCTCTAAAACCAGCCCTGAGCATCCCAACTGCTGGAGGCTCAAGTTAGTGAGATCCTGGGTGTGCCCAACCAGAAATGTTTCCTGAGTGGATCAGCTGCAGTAGAGTATTTGTGATTTACAATAAACCCCTTACTGCTAAGGCAGACATGCCCACAGGAGATAACAAAAAGCCCAGCTAAAACACTGTGACCTCCTACAAGACTTAGAGAACTGCCTGTACCTGAGACAAGACAAAAATAAAGTTGCAGTGGTCTAACTGAAAATGAGAGAACATCTGGTTGTTATTAAAGGCATCATCACCATCACTGGTCACCTTTGAGCATTTAGAGCACCTATAAAGTAGCAAATAAGGCTGTTTGAGCACCTGTGCCTTTATAATCCATTCCAAAGTGAGCATTTGATAAGACAGTGATAGAATTTTAAAATAGGAATAATGCAAGTGCAACATAAAGAGATTGATGTACTAAATACAGGCAAAGTACATTGCCCAGGTTTACCAGCATATAAAATATGTAATACATGTATTAAAAAGCTGCACTTCTGGTTTCAGCAGTTTGTCTGCAAATTCAATGCTGAATACCCTGAATATTCCTACTTCATCCCTACTAAGCCAAGGAGATTGGGATGCTGCAATGGTTGGGGTGTGGATGTCAGTGACCAGAGTTTAACTTCCCTCTTCTGGTTTCTGCTGTACAAACAAAATGTAACATTATTTTCGTGGAACTTTTTGGAGGTGACATGCAATTAAATGACACATTTTATGTCGCTGTCTGGCAGCACTCTGAGAAACTGTTTTAAGGAGAATGTCCTGTACTAAATGCAGTGTAATGAACACAGTGAGTCTCTCAGTTGGAGCTTCTCAGTGACATAGAGAATCCAGAGCTGCCACTCCAGCAGGGGTAGGCCAGGAGTTAAACCAGGCCTTTGTCACCCAGGTGAGGAATCCTGACCCTGGAGAGCCCCAGACAGAGAGTCTCACACAGAGATGTGAAAATATCACTGCCCTCGCCTTGCTGGGAGTGTGCAGCTCTTTCCCTCCCTTACAGCCAGGTCAGTGTCTTTAAAAGCAGGTGGATATATTTGCCTGGTGTCATTTCAAGCCTTTTAACCACAGAACAGAACGAGACTAATATTTAAATCAGGGTGCTGAGTGACACTGGGCTTGGCCAGTCTCCCAGCAGAGACAGGGGTTGTTCTGGTTATTTTTGACAGACTGAGACACACTCCAGCACCTGTGGAGAAGGCCCTTCATTCCTGTTTCATCTTTCCACTTAGCTAATTCCCTTTCTCCTTCAGATCACTACACGTGTTTCTAAAATTAATCAACACATGTCCTTTATTGTGTATTTTATCCTGTAATTCAGAAAATGGGCTTGTTGCCACTGAAGCTGCTCTACAAAATATTCCTAAAGCTGATTTTCACCAGATGAGACTTTTCAGGAGCAGGAGCTGTGCTGGGCCAAGAGACCCTTCTCTGTGTTCCCTCTGTCCCTGCTGCTGTCACAGAGGGACAGATGGCCCATCTGAGCACCACCAAGTTTGCTTTGCTCCAGCTCCAACTGTTTGGAAACAACAGTCAATTGCAGTTCCATCTACGTCCCTCCAGTTAATGGGATCAGATTTTCCCAACTCCTCTGCACAGTACCTCCACCCTGTAGGAATGCTGGCCTTCCCTTCCTCTGAAGAGACAAAATATTCTGGAACACTCAGGATGTCTTTAGGTAGCTCCTGGGGATTGTTCAATGAATTTTCCAGTGGTTAAATCCATCTTCTTCTTCTATGTCATTTAAAGTGAGATCTTGCACCTTCTTCAACCAGACCATGATAATATAAAATAACTCAAAGTTAGTCTCAAACTGTACATCATTGCTGTGTATCAGCAGTTTTTGCAGATATTAACAAAAAAAATCCTGTTTTCACTGAAATTTTGCAGCATCTTCAATCGGGGAGATGAAGAAATAGTTTTATCAGATCAGAGAAAAAGCAGTCTCTTGCCTCAATCAGGGACCAGCTGGAGTTACTTCAAGAAAAAATAAAAGAAACTGTACAGGGTTTAAAGCTAGTGCCTAATTTTAGATTAAAACACTTCTCTGAGGATCTTTAAAGTAACTTTCATTCATGTCAGGGATATTTTTGTTGTTTTTGCCCGCCAAGACCCTTTGGAAATGTTTACTTGCAGTGAATACAGCACTGCTAGGCTGTAGGAAAGTGCCCCGTGGGTACAGCAGGTACAGATGTATTTTACAGCTGTTCCACTGGCTCAAGTCAAGCTGGAGTCCCAGTATCTCCTCAGGACTGTATTTTGTGTGTGTACATGTTAAACATCAGACTGCAATGTTTAATGTACCCATAAAATTATAATGCAACCAGTAACAGATACTGAACAACATCCTGATTTTATAAACAGGCCTAAATTGTCTCCAAACTTCCTACCTCACTTCAAAAAGCAGTGTCACAGACATCACTTTCTGCAACCAAACCCAGCCCATGGTTATCACAAGGTGTGAAGGAAAGCAGTGTTTGGGCAGCAATTTTAACATTCCTCATTGTTACCTGTAAGCATCAGAGGAATACAAAGTGCTTTGATCTAAGGAAGAGGCAGTGCAGGATTCCAGGTAGAGTTTAGCATAAATTTATTCCATTAAAATCTTCATTAACCTGAATTGTTTTACATCTCATTAGCTTCAGACATTCTGGTTTAGCGTATGTTCAACTTCTTCCATTTTTGCACTCCTTCCTCCTCTGTCAGTTGGTTCCTGGGTGCTTTGCTACACACCAGCAGTAGCTTCCACCACCACTTCTGGACACTGCTCTGGTAAAACAGGCTGATTCTGGAAATACTTCAGCTGGCACTAAAGCTTTCCAAGGGAGGGCTGAAAGCAGCGTTCCTCTTGGCTACAGAAAATTGATTTTTGTAAAGTTTAAATTTACTTGCCATTCTGGAGAGAGTTCCTGTCCACATCCCTCATCACACAGGATCTAGTCAAGAAAAACTGGTGAAACCTCCACGTCTCGCAGTCCCCAGAGATCACACATCCCACGGACAGAGGCCATCAAACCTTTGTCCTGGCATTCCTGTGTGAAAGCCAAGAGCTGCCCGCCTCACCAGAGCACATCTTTTACTCAGACATGTGGCAGCCCCTTTTCTTCTTTCTGTGGATCCCTCTAATCCAAATTCCTCTCCTTTGATTTTTCCATCTGCAGTTTTCTTCTTGTTACAGTCCCAACTGCCTGTGCCATTTCCTACTTTCAGGTTATAGCACTCAAAGCATTTTAAATTCCTGCCAGTCAAACCTGCAGAGCAGGGGGCTCTCCTGAGAACACTCACCTGTTTTCTGCTGCTTTAAGCTGCAAGAACTGAGCATCTGAAATCTTTACTTTGGTGTCCATGAAGGTCTGACCTTGGAGATGGCACTGTCTGAGGGCCCCTCACTGACACATCCTTGCACTGGTGGCTCTTACCTCAAGGCCTTTCACAAGCCTTGAGAAGATGGAAAAGAGAAACTGAAGAAATCTGGAGAAAAGTCAGCACTTAAATGCCATTAGTCATGGCTCAGGTAGTTCATCTCAACTCATTGCAGGACACTCCTCTAGTTCCAAGAGGAATAGCAAGACAAATGAAATCTCACCTGTTCTGGCAACACTATCAGTGAATACCACTGGGAATATTTTTAATTAGCATTTTAATTATCAGTATCTACTCTGGAACCCTCTTGAAACTTTCTCAACAGATCTGTGCAGAGCACCTTAAAAGTACATGACGATGCAAGGCTGGATCACAGTTCCATGAGCTCCCCTCCCCACCAGGCAGAGCCAGTTTGCTGAGTGGCGCTAAAACCCCATTGCTGTTCTCATCTATGGTAGGAAAAGGGCTGTAAATCCACTGCCAGGGACAAGCCTAAGGGGCACTGAGAACCTGTCTGTGGCTGCTGCCACAGTGGGACCTCTGGACACTCCTCAGAGGGAAGCACTGAGCAGGGAACAAACAGCCTGAGAGTTCTGTCAGTCAGGTTCAAACCCCAGCTCTACCTGACCAAGACACTTCTCTGGGCTTTACTACCATTAAAAACAACCCCACAGTTGACACTGTTCCCTCTCAGTAAAGTACTGCTCAGTTGGGGTTTTTTTGATCACTTACAAGTGAATTGAATATTATACTCTTCCTTCCCTCCCATTTCATTCTTTTTTCAAGAGACACAATTTAAAAAGATGGGAGAAAACTGCAACACTGGTGCCAAAGTCCTGTTGGTCTCTTCAGAAGCTGAGAACTGCTGGCACTAGCCCAGGAAAAGCAACAAAGAACAGGAGGAGTTTGGAGAGCAGCTAGACTTGCAAACCTCAGAGCACTGTAGAATAAACCCAGCACAAAACAGAAAGATGATTGGCAGGAATGAGATGACTCTGATGCTGGAAATGAAAGTGCTATGAATAATCAGGCACCTCTGACCCAGGAAAACATTGACTTCATTGGCAGCACAAAACTGACTGCAGATGGTATTTGGGGAGGGGAATCCAGCTATTCACTGTGCTTTCCCCTCACCAGAAAAATTCATTTCCTCTATACTGTTGAGCAATGAAATGCACCTGATTGGATCTGCTGAGACAGCTGCACACAGAAGATCTGGAATGAAAAATTAAAGAGTTCATGGGGTTAATGCTAAAGGTAATCCTATTAAAACAGTGGGCTGAGAGGAAAATGCACATATAACTCCTATTTTAATAACAAATTAAAACAAATCCCTTAAAGGAACAAATTTATTTGGACATTTCTTTGAAATCCCAATGAGATTGTTGCTGAATTGGATGCTGGATGTCAGTGCACGAACAAGGACATTTCTCATTCCCCACTACTCCTCCCATTTGTTCCTATCACTGCTCACTTCTTCCTGCACTTGCAGCTGCTCCCTGCCTCCCCTCCCTGCCAGGGCACGCCTGCCAGCCCTCTCTGCTCCGGCTCACATCCCTGGGAGTGCTCCCTCCTGCCCAGCCTCCGCAGGGACAGGTGACACCTCACTGGGGCTCTCAGCACTCCCTGCCCGCTCTGACACGTTTCCCATGGCCAGGCCTCCACGAGAGAAGGGAGAGCAGCAGCAAAGGCCCATCCTTAGAGCAGGCTGATGGCAAAGGCCCATCCTCAGAGCAGGCTGATGGCAAAAGCCCACCCTTACAGCAGGCTGATGGCCCTGGGTGCTCCTGTCAAACACCCTGTCCTGTCCAAAGCCGACACCAGAAGAGTGAGGCAGCTCTGACTGGAAAGAAGCCTGAAGATACAGAATAAAATTATCCCTCCTTACCCCTGGGCTCAGCCTTTGGCTGGTGGAGAGCAGGATGGAGCAAAGCCTGGCTGGGAAGGAAATGCAAACAGCTCAGACTGTCCCTCTGGCAACCTCCATTGCCTTCAGCATGTCCCTGTCTGACATACACTGGTCCTTGCTGGAGCTCAGGTGTCACAGCCCCTCTGACAGACTCTGCCTCTGAACAAATGAGTTTTAACACTGGCTTTCCAGGGCCACTAGAAATAAAGTCCAGGGGTGAGGAGGAGTAGGAGGATGCATTTGGATTTATTTCTTGTACTTCCCCAGCATCACTGGAGGGCAGATGTCTGTCACATCAGGAAATAAAATGGGGGAAGGAGTAGGAAGCTCAGCTTGGGTTTAAGGTAGGTTTGCCTCAAGAAGCAACAGGTACTTACTTGTAGCTAAAGAAGTCTGTGGTCTTGGTTTAATGTTTTAGTTTTTGGGAAATTCCTTTCCCAGGAAACTTTCTGTAAACAAATGTTTTTGTAACTGTACGTATATTTATCTATTCTTTCTCACAGGAGAGGTTTCTTGACGAACATCTGTTTTGACCAATGTGATTAAAGAAGTTTGCCTTTATTTCACCAATCAAATTAGTCTGTGTAAAATACTATATAAGAGAGTCACAGCTCAAAAATAAAAGTTCACCTTTTCTACCCTTCTGATTGAGAGTCTGTGTCGTTGTTTGATGCTCAACAGCAACAGAAGTCTGCTGTGGAATTGTTGCAATAACAGAAAAGCCAACCACTTGTTAAAGTAGACCCATCCCATTGGCACACCTCTTCTCTAAGCTCTCTACTAGATCTCTCTTCACCTAAACAGGCTATTCTTTTTTGGTCAAACATTTGCATTTTATGGAACATCAGCAAATGGGAATCTTTCCCCTTTCCTCACATACTTTGCCCTTAAAAAGAGACAGAAGTTCCTCAACTAAGTTGGCAAGACCAGGCGATCCCAGAAAGCAACTCTCAGACCTGCATTTCTTAAAGTGATGTTTTCATTAAGCAGGATATTTTCCTTTCTTTTCCTGAAGAAAATGCCTACAAAGATTTCAAATGTATGTGCCTAAGATTAGGCATACTTCTGCACAGCCTTTTGTCTTGGCAGGTTACATTTTCAGTGCATGAACTTCATGATTCCTAAACCAATAATTAAATCTTTAGGCAAATGGCCTGATCTTCTTCAGTGTTGATCACACAGTGACTTAGCCTGCCTTCCTTAGGAACTGAGGGGTGCAAGGCTCTTTGGAAAGCAGGAATGAAAAAAGAAAAATGTCAGGCCCCTTCCTAGGGTACATGCTGGTAGAATTAAACAGGTAGCTTGAAGTCAGCATTTTCAAAAATTATTCCCTCCATCTTTTGATATCACTTTCAAGCCTACTGCCCAACACATTTGATACTGAAAAGCAAATTATACCTGCGTACATGAATGCATAAATTTACCTCTGAATTCAATTTAAAAGTATTTTCCACAAAAATACAGAAAAATATGAACTGTAGGAAAAGACCCACCAGAGTGTACGAGCAGATAAAGTCAGACCTTGGTGCCACGGTGTGAGCTGAGCCCTGGGCAGGCTGGGTTTGTTCACTGCAGACACTCCTGGTTTGAGGGACACAGGGTGTGTTCCCAGGCCTGCTCCAGCTCCCTTGGCAGGGTCAGGCGTGCTGGGACACAGACACATTCCAAATCTGGGCACTTTCAACAGGGCATTTCCAGAGCACCTTCCTACAATGGGATTTGACAGCATGTACATTAATCTCTCCAATTACAGCCATTTGGCTCTTGCAGGGTATGTAGGCAATTTACATGCTAATAACAAAACTGTTAGGAAACATGAAATTATACAAAGTGAGACCCACACAGTTTTAATCAGCCACACAGCATCAGGATCAAGCGTCTCCTCATATTAACCTTTGTGTCCCTTCTAAGCCAGATGCTTTCTAAGAACCTTTCCAAGGCTTTATTGGATTACAATGAGGGTAATTATAGCACTGAGATGAATCCAGTGGCTCTCTTGTAATGGAATAGAGCCAGTTCCAGCTCCTTGAATGCCAGCCTGACTTGGCAGGCCCCCACAGACACTGTTCTTTCATGGGGTTTTTGTCTATCCAAGGGATGAGCTGACTGCTCCCCAGTCCCAGGCACCCTCACAGGCAGAATGGGAGAATCCAGTGCTCAAAGGAGGGCTGAAGAATGAACAATGTTTGCAAACCAGCAGAAGGATCTCTCAAAAAAACTTCTGCCATAAAACTTTGGGGATAATGGAAGATTTTTAGCTTTCTTAGTTATTTCAGAATTTATTTCAACAGACACTGCCCGTGCATTGTATTGTGGGGAAGGGAAAGAAAAAGCAGAGGTGATGAATCTACTGCTAAGAAAAAACTAAAATCAGCTACAGCATAAATATGGCTGATTGGGCCTTTCTGCACTCATGTGATGCTGTTCTGAGGTGGAGAGTGTCTATCTCCTTTAGCTTACTTTCCATACAGGAATTCTACAGATTCTGAGCCAAGAGGGCACATGTACCCAATGGCACCAGGTGAGCTCCAGCCACTGGGCACTGCAGGGCTGCAAGGGGAGACAAGTGCAGGGGAGGGGAACAAGACAGAATTCGGCCAATTATTCTGAAATAGAATATGGGGGGAAACACCAATTTTCATTGCTGGAGTACTGACTCAGGGCACCTGTGCAGGTGCTGAATTTTTCAGTGGAAGTCAGGAATGAGTCAGTAAAAAACCAGCCATCAGGATTGGTACAACTCTGAGTAGTCTGATCTGACCCAGGCTCAGCACAGGCCCTTCAGAACCATCTCCTGAGCCTTTTTTCCCCACTTTTGACACCCATGGCTACATCAGCAGCACTATAAAGTTCACAGCAGTTCTGCAAAACACTTTGCAAAAGACAATTCAGCTGCAGAAGTAATGAGGGCGAAGAAGAATAAACCACAAGATGTTCTTAGGAGAGAGCAACCCAGACAGGATCTCAAATCTGTTGCCTGGGAGGCCAAGCTCTGCCATCTGCACCTTCAGCCACGGCACAGGGAGTTCCTGAGGTGCTGTGAAATCCCTTTCCAGAGCAGAGCATGGGGACACTGGTTTGGGAAGGAGAGAAAAAGTTACATAAAACATCTTTGGCAATTAAAATTCTGCTGACAGCAATGTCACACCACAACACCAGTGGATGAAGTGAACCCTCTGGAGAAGTGGTTACACNGTTACCTGAAACATCTTTGGCAATTAAAATTCTGCTGACAGCAATGTCACACCACAACACCAGTGGATGAAGTGAACCCTCTGGAGAAGTGGTTACACAACCTGGAATTCTGACTTAGACATGTCCTGCCCACTGGACACCTTTACAGGCATTTGGCAGAACCTAGAAATAATCACAGCTCTGAAGGCAATTTTTATGCAAAGCAGAGCTCTAAAACTTGTTAAAAAAAATATCCACAAACAGCAGTAAAGGTCACCTGTCCCTGCTTTGGGAATGAGGGAAGGGGAGGAAAAGATCAGAAGTATTACCTGAATGGACTTATAAAATCCCACCTTCTGGAGCTGTTTCAAAGTGCCTCTTACTCATTATTTTGATTGGAAAGAGCAAAGAACAAATATTAAGGGTAGGAGGAGAATATACAAACAATTACAGAAAATAACACATTTTGACAACTGGTTTGATTTTCATTCAGTTGCTGCAAGGGACAGATTCCCTGCAGCAAGAATGCTGCAAAACCAACAATCCCAATAACCAGCAGCTCCCAGCAGCAGCTCTTTCCAATGTAGACACAGCAGCTGATTTATTAACTTCATTTAAAGCCCTTCATTTTTCTCTTACTTGTACTTAATTGGAACCATAGAAAACAACTGGTATTTCAGTTGAGGCCTGAAAACCTTAGTTCCTCCACTGGCCATGTGCCAGGACTCTGTGACTTTCCCTAAGGCAGGTTGTTGGTGGCATGAAAAGACTGTGATGTCTGAAATAGCTACAGTGCAGCACAGCCCCCTCCAGCACTAAGATAACCCCTCCATGCAGAATTTGGTGACACCCACTAAGAAACGAAATCAAGATATGCAGAAAATGTTAAGAAATTCTACTCCTTATACAAATCCTAGTGAGGAAGTTCCATCTTTAAGAGACAGGACCAAGCAGCTGATGGAAATAGCTCCCCTGCCATGGAGGCAGAGGCTCCCCGGGCTGTTCCCTGCAGGTGCTGCATCTCTCCGTGGCCTCTGCCAGCAGCTCTCAGTGAGACAGGACAGGGCAACTCCAGGGGGGCCCAGGCACAGCTCAGATTATCCAGTTGTTAGTCCTGCTCAATGCAGGGAAAAAAACCCCAAAAATACACATCCTTTGCCCATAAATTGCAATGAAAAGAGAGAGGCATTTCGAAAAGATGGGCTGCCTAGTCAGTGTGATCCTGCTCATTTCTAGGCACTGACTTTCATAGAGGAGATTGGAGTAGGAGTAGGAAGGAGTTTGCCATGGACTGCTTGTACCATTTACAGAACAGCATTTGGCATCTCTTGCTCATATATCAAATACATGCCTGCACAGTGTGCCAGATGCAGCTTCTGATGAATTTTTAAAGAGGAATTTAATGCTGACATAACAAAAGTGATAAATTGCTCAACTGTTTTCAGGGCAAATCCTGAATGTACCCATAGAGAAGCACATGGAGCTGCTGAAATCCTGCCATGGCTGAAGCACGGAGGACCTTTGCAAGCTTATGCATTCATATCCACTAGCACAAATCCCTCCTTGGATATTGGCTCTCTGGCAGCACAGGAGTTTCCAAAAGGTCAATGGTATAATGGCCATGGCTAGTTTTTACAACCAGAAAAAGTTGCTCAACCTTCCAGAATACAAACTTTTATTTTAAAGACAATTATTACACTCTTACTGAGTATCACAAAGTTTCTCTTTTATTTCCCACAATGGTCACATTTCACTACCTAGGTTTAAGTCAGATATCAGAACAGATTTTTTAAACATTAGGTAGACAGAGGGAAGAACAAAAACCTGCAGTAGCTGAATTATGCTATTTACAGTGACATTAGACATTCACAGTCATTCCAGGAATATTGTGCTTTATGATCCTTGTGATTTACTGGGAGGATCATGCAAGATTCACAACACTTTACTATTCACTTGCCAATATCTTCCTCAGGCTTTGGCTTTAAGGTGCTACTGGGAACTAAGCCAGGACAAACAATGGAAGTTGGCCACACCGGTCATGTCCTGTTTGGTATTGTGACAACAGACACCACATCCCAAATCTCCTTCTTTTTGGAGACAAGAGTTCAAATGGACAGTTATATTGAAGTGGTTTTACAGGTACTACTGCTCGCTCATGAGAGGAGATACTTACCCAAGGCCTGAGGATACAGTGAAGAACCTTAAAGTATTAGGAAGAGGCATACCATCAGATGTTACATATAAAATTATCACAACCCTCCAATCTTGTATCTGACATGACTCTGATAGTTTTTGCTTCTCTTGGTCATTTTAGACAACTTAAAACACTCTTTTTACTATCTACATTTTCCAAATTCTACAGGCAAATCTCATCCTGCTGAGAACTCATAGGTCTCCCTAATCTCCAGGAGATATTGTGCCTCAAAAGCTCCTGCCTTGTTGAGGTCAGCAGTCATGCTGGTGACAGCTCTGTAAAACACCCTCTGGAGCTCCCCAGCCCCACAGAGGACAAGGGCCTGGTTATGGATGGGGGAGGAGAGTTGCCATATGCCAATGCATGAGCAATTTTTGACTTGCAGTCAAAAGCATCCAAAAAAGTCAGTATGCAGGATTTTCTGCCATATGGAGGAATTGTGATTTGGCCTTTTCCCCAGCCCTATCTCATTAAGCAAAAAGGAAAGAAGAAAGGGAGGACGTTCTTTTCTTCTGTGCAGATCTCGCCCCAGAGTTCATCTTCCTTTGAGGGACAGTTCATTGCTGGTACCTGGGAAACTCCATCAGAGCAGAAGGAGGCTGTAAGAATCCAGGTGCTTGAGGACAGGGCTCTGTCCAATTCAAAAGTTTTTTCTAAGTCTTTTACACTTTGAACATGATTTCTTTCAGAGAAGAGGGAAAAGTGCTACAGAGAGACAGGACTGTTTCTACAGGGCAGAGAAAGATCAGAGTAGAAAAAGAATCTCATGTTCCATGAAGTCTGCAGGGGTGCATTACAGTAAAGGAAGTTATTTCCATGTACTGAAGCATTTTGCACTAACAGCAATTTTGCTTGTGAGCTCTGTGGTCTGTTTTGCTCAATGTGGAAGGTTTGTTTAATCTGAGGCTTCGCTGGGATTTTGCCCTTATCTATTTTATAGAGACTGACGTGGCATTAGCATTAGGCAGACATCAGCATGGTTTAATGTTACAGAGGTGACACCGTGGCTGCTTTCCAAACAGGTCACCACATCTGGGTTTCAGAGTTATGAAGACACACAGACACCTCAGAGCCTCTGTGCTTCCTTCCGATCTTCCTCGATGTAGAAGGACGTCAGGAGGAAAAAGGCTCCTCCAAAGACCCCAACGAAAGCACAGATGAAAAAGCTGTACTGCATGCTCCGGAAACTCCACTGCAACGATGGGATGTTCCTGGCCTGGACAGCGTTGGAGATCTGGGGAGGGAACAAGGCTGCCATTAATCTGGAATAACACCTTCATCCTCTCCTGCTTTAAACAGACTGTTTGCAGTGTGGGCCTTGAAAAGAATGAAAGAGGCAGGCAGGGATGAGAGTCTGCTCCCAAAGTTTGTCAAACCCAGTGCCCAGCACACCTGTACTCCAGGGCTCTCCAGCTTCCAAATGGTCAAGGAATCTCATGTTGTTTTACACCTTCAGTGCCTCCAGTCACAAGGGCAGGAAACATATTTTACCATTTCCTAGCCCATCTCCAGATTGCCAGCACAGGATGGGCATTTGGCAGTGACCTCTAGCATTTCTTGATCCTATTCAGTGACTTTCTGCCTCCCTTTTGGGCATCCAGTGGATCAAGCAGCAATACAGGCACAAGCAACAACATTCATAAGAGAATGAGAAAAGATGGAAATTAACCTAAGACAAGAGCGGGGTCTGCTTTTGAGCCAAAAGGCTTTTGAGGAGTTATGGAGTGACGCTGTGGATAAGTGGGAGGAAGAAAATACCAGGCAGGTGCTTTTTGCACTGGTGGGAGAATGAGGTTGTAAAGGCTATAAATGATATACATGAATTTTATTTTTGTAGACAGAAGGAAAATATGATTTCCAGAAACTCAGTAAGATTCGACACTTAACCCAGGAACTTGAAATCTTTTCTTAGCATAAACAAAAAGATAAATGATGAAAGCAGACATTTTTATTCCCACATTTGTTCTTGATGGTTAGAATACACTGTGTGACTTGAAATGCATAAATATGAGACTCTTCAACCTGTGCTGGGTTTCTATGATTATTTATGACAGTTTAGGAAGATAAGAGGAAGATCAACTCTAAATGGGTACCTAGGGACTACAGCAAGCATAATGGCCATGATACAAACCTAATGCATTTAATTTTAAAATGCTTAGTGAAAAGATCTCTGGAGTGCAGAAGGAAGAAAAACAGGCTCTGAGAAAGAAAATTCCCTGATTCTTCAGGCAGATTTTAAGCTTGGCTGAGGTTTGGCTGAAGCAGGTTAGGAAACACTAGCAGGACATGAAAGCAGAAAATTTGGTGTTTAATCAACAGTCATGGGAATTGTTGGTGTATGGGTTCACAGAACATTCCAGAGGACAATGTGGGTGCTCAATACACAGGAACCCACTTGGACACACAGTGGTTTTATTCCTGGGCTTATTGCCTCTGTTCTGTGTGAAGTTACAAGGTTACCTGAGATTAAGCTCATCTGGATAAGCTTTTCTTTTTTCTTCACTCTCTTTGATGAGCTGCTCTTCAAGGTGACTTCTGCAGGTCCTGCACACAGGGACAGGCAGGATGCAGCACAAAGCCTCAGTTCTGCCCATGCCCCCAAGAGGGCAAAGGACAGCGGGCAAGAGGCACAAACAGTTCAGTCTTTCACGTAAAAAGCTTAAATCAATAGATTGGTCAAAGGGAGAATGAACAAGCCATATTTCAGCTTTTGGGGTACCTCCTATTTTTGCATCTCATTCCAGCCATTTTCCACAGGGATGTCAGTTGTTGTGTTCTCACACACATACAATGAGGTAAATGTGAGAGCAGGAGTTTCCTAACACCAACAAGCAAAGTGGCTTCTTCATTTGCCAAAAAAAGGAAGTCAGCAGGGGTAATCCCCCAGGGAGAGAGGCTCTCTTCTCTGTCAGACAGATTATACAGTTGAGACTCTGGGTTTCCCCCAGCTGAGGACAAGGGGAACCTCCTGTATGGCTGACCCAGCAGCAGCTGTACAGCCATAGCTCACTCAGGCATTGCCGGCCCTGTCTAACACTGTTAACATGGGATGAACTTCTTGAAATAAACTTTCATACTAACTAAACTTTAAATCAACAACAAGGACTCAATCTTCCATGTCAAGTAAAGCAGAAAACTCAAAACGGGTGCTTTGTTAGCTATTGTGTCTTGGAAGGAAGGAAGGAAAGGAAGGAAGGAAGGAAGGAAGGAAGGAAGGAAGGAAGGAAGGAAGGAAGGAAGGCTGAGAGATATAGTCCATTGGAACTAAAATTAATGAACTCCACAGAGAAAGCAGTACAAGGCTGATTAGTGCAGAAACACCTAAGATCAAGTAAATGTAGGAAGGGCAGAGAAATCAGGTCTCAAGGAATGTGGGAATTCAGGGTTAAGGTGATTTGAGGCCAGAGCTTTAATGGCCAAGTAGTATCTAAAGACAACCATTGCCCCACTTTTGTTCTGGAAAACCATTGACTAATTGCAAGATTTCAAACTTCAAGATTTGAACTGTCTTGGTTTTAACACACTGAATTAATTTCCATGAAATTCCTCACAAACTTAGCAGAAAGTGCTTAAATCCCATTATGCTGTCTTTGCAAAAATGTACGCCTCTAAAAATTTCTGAGTCTGCAAATTTAAAATAAAAGTAAATTTCTACACACTGCATAGAACTAGTCACACCTACAAGCAGTGTCACAGTCCCAAGTGCTTCATGCAAGTAAAAACATTTAGGAAAATGTCTCTGTGTCCCAGACTCAGGGCCAGCAATTTGAGTAATTTCTGGTTTTGGGCCAGGTAGTGGCTATGATTCTGTGAGTGTCTGTCTTTCCATTTCTAGAAGTTTTATCCTAAGGAAAGCTGAATAAGGAGAGAATTCACTTACAACCCCGATGAGGTACGGGCTGCCTGCATCTCCCAGCAGATGGCTCACCAAAATCTGCAGGGCGATGGCTGTGGACTGTCGCCTCGGCGTCACCACGTACTGAAACAAAGCACAGCCCACAGGAGAGGGAACATTAGCACACAGAACTTCATCAGTGTCCAGCTGCTTCTAGGATATCCCAGAGAAACACTTATGTATTTCATAGTCAAACACTTTTTACAGCTTTGGAAACAGAAGTTATTCTGAGCAAAAGGGTACACCGCATGTTTTGCTGAGGAAAAAAACATTCAAGAAAGGAAGACACGGGAGAAAATAACATTAAAGTAGCTAAACTGTGACTTGCATGCTTCTATACACAGCTCAGAGCAGCTTGTACAGATCCATTTGACCATTAAACCAACAGAAGCCTCCAGCCAGCATCCCTTGCAGTCACGAGGATTTGCTAATAAGGATTCAGCACTGACAGTCTCAAAATATCTTCTAACCTGTGTCAGCAGGCCTGGTCTAGGCTGCTGGGGGAAGGTGGGGTACCTGGAACCTGGAGGAGCTGTAAAGTGTGTCAGCTGAGGCCTTGCAGACCCCTTGAAGACTGAGGGTGAGGACCCAAGCTGCCAGACCAGAAAGTGGCTGGTGATGTTTTGATGGTATTGCCTGCAACTGGGAAGGACCTGAGACACAAGGTACTGTAGTAACCACACCTCACACTGATTTTGTTTTTCAGTGCACACAAGTTAAATAACAAGCTGGAGAAGAAGATGTGGTGCACATCCAGAACATGGCAAAGCATCACATAGATTAGTCAATTTTTAAAATTAATTTTTATTTAAATTTTTATTTTTATTATATTTTAATTATTTATTATTAATTATAATTTTATTGTAATTTTTATTTAAATTAGTCAAATATTTTGTCAAATGAAATATAGTAAT
>VYZR01091719.1:8169-19213 GCA_013400675.1 Oxylabes madagascariensis
GAAAGAGAAAAAAGTATTATTTACACATTTTAAAGATCAGCATTGTTCAATTTGGCTGCTCATTTCTTCCACAGCAGGCAAATTTTCCTTCTTTTGCTTCAAATTCCCTTCATCCATTATGTTGCTTTTTCTTTCAACCTTGTCATAAGCCTGTACTCTAAGCTATGGTTAATGATCTGTTAAATATTTCCCAAGTCCAAATACTGTGCTTGCTGCTTAAAAAAAGCTAACTAGACTTACGTTTATAAATAAAATAACATTGTTTAATTTTTTCAAATTCTAAGTGCTTCCAGAAATAAAGGGGTTATCTTTTATTTTGCAACAGCCGGCAGTGATCTCTTCCAGCTATCCCATCCTTTTTTCTCTTTCCTTTCATCTCTCACACTTTTTGTTTTGGTTTAGTTTTTGGTTTTGGTTTTTGTTTCCTGAAGGAAAACCAGTAGCTAGGAAAAACCCTCACTGATGTTAGGGTACATTGATAGAGATACCCTGGCAGGTAGACAGGGCAGCTTTCTTGTTCCAACCCACCCTATCCAACACTGTTGTGAGTTACAGGCAAAAATGAGCCAGGAAGCCCAAAAAGGCCTGCAGGCAGCCGGATGTCTGGCAGGATAATGGCGATGGGCAGACAGAGGGACAGAGGTGGCACAGGGCACCCCCAGATGTGTAACACTAGGCTTGGACAGCTCTTTCAGCTCCTGGAAGAGTCTCCTTGAGTCAGCCAGCTGCCACCACCACAGGGAGTTTTTCACTGGAGGATTAAAGCAGTCACAAGTCACAGCTACCAACATTTTAAGCTCTGGGAAGCCACTGATGAATAACTAAATGCAGCCCTCATAACCTGACTCTTGTAAGCATGAGCTGCCCATAAAATCTATGGTCATGTCTGGCACACTTGCATTACAAAGTTGTATATATTGCTTTGTTTGTCTTGGGGCTAGGTCACTGGCCTCTGATCTACTGTTAGTCTGTTTCAAAGCCAGGCTGGAAAATAATTTAAAGTAGTTACATTTAAAAAGATGATGCTGTGCACTGCTTAATTTTAGACTGTCAGTGTGATTCAGCTAACTTGGCTTTTCAAATGCTCTGGTAGATTGCTATCAGCTTGGCAATAAGACTCCTGACACTGTGGAGAACTCCCTGAAAGGGGTTGGTAGAAAAATCCCTTCGCTTGAAAGTGGGAAGTGAATATCTATTCAGGCTATTGGTCATATCCTGCAGACTAAATAAGATGTGTCTCACTTTAGATTAGTGAGATTGCAAAAAGAGGAACAGGATCAGCATTTAGACACAGATCCAAAAATAGCCTCAGGGACATCAAGTTTGACCAGTGCAACACCCAATTTTTCAAGCTGGTCTGTGGCTGTATGAAATGAGAATTTATATATATATAAGCAAAGGCCAGTCACTGAGGGACTGCTGAGGGCAGGGATGCATATTCCCAGGTGAACTTTCACCCAGTGTGTCAATCAAAGTGACTTTTATATATAAAGGTGACTTTGTCACAGACCTTGGCTTCCCCTTTTAGACAGACTTTCGCAATGAGGTAATTGTAGCACTGCAGTGTGGTGACCACATGAAGCCACAGAGCTGTTCAGCTAAGTAATCCTTTCATTATCCCTCAGGACTCCTGCAATGAACATGTCTGGCCTCTTGTCTTTTCTGACACAGCCCATAGCTCAAGGAAGTCTGGGTTTGAGATCTGCTCTTTCCCAAGAAAGGAAAGCTGGAAGTGATGGCTGTGTGTTGGACGTGGTGTCAAATGTTTCTGTGCCTTCTAAAATATTAATTGGTCAAACAGACAGAAAATGCAGCTGTGTAAATGAAAGGGAAGCTAAAAGGCACATCCAAGCCATGAAGGAGGAGAAGATGATCACCTTTGTGTTTGGCTCCAGCAGGAGTTTGGATTTCCATGCTGGCATTACCATAATTTCTCTCCACGGCTTCGAGTTAGTCACCAGAGAGTGAATTAAAGACTGTGTGATAGTCACAGTCTAATGCTATGGCTGTGCAGCGTCACAGAGAGATTATGGAAACAGCTGATGTGAAGGCTTGCTTCAAAATAAATACAAAAATAAAAGTTGCAGGTAAGGCCCTGTCCCTCCTTCCTGCAGGTGGCAAAGTAGGAGCCAGGTACCTGGAGCAGCTCAGCAATGGCTTGCCTTACCTGAGTGGTCTCTGGACAACAAATCACAGTGTCCCCACCTCCTGTCCCGGTCAAAGTTATGTGTTGTCGAACACCTGAAAAGAATCAAAGGTGCAGCTTAGTGCATCTTTAAACAACCTGGATGTTTCCACTGGAACTACAGGGCCTTCACACCCCAGCAACCTGGAAATTAATGCTTGTTGTTTTCTAATTAGCATCAGTTTGATTCAAACCGTCTTAAGAGCAGAGGAAAAAATATGCTTTCTTTTGTTAAAGTTGCTCTGGTCCACTTCTCTCAAATTAAAAACAGATTAAAAAGATGCAAATGCAGGGCCTGGGATTTTCAATGGATCCCTCAGAAAAACCTAACATTCTTTCTATTTCTGGGATTAGAAAATGAAAGACAGAAATAAAAAAACAAAAAAAAATAAAAGCAAATAAATTATGTCTTCTTTACTTATTACAAAACAAGTAAAACAGGATCCAGCCCATTTTTGATGCCTGAGAGTTATTGTAATAATCTGTGGAGACAGGAGACCGTCCACAAAGGGACTTTTCCCTGACTTTCAGTGACAAATATATTTTACCCTTTTCACACTCAGTTCCTTTAAAGTATTCTTCTTTTGGAACTTGCAAGATGAAATGAGGAAATAACTGACACAGTGGTGATTTCCAAAGGCACATATAAAACCCCTCCTTTTTTCAGAGCAGGGGACTGAGTCCTGCACACCCTCACTGGTGATCTGTTATCCCAGTCTGTTATCTCTGGCTCAGAGCACTCCAGGGAGCACTGAGCTGCTATTTCTCTCTTGCAGGAGTAGATTTGGAGGCTTTCCCAAGGACGCACAGGGAGCACATGACTGAACTGAGGCTGAACCTTGGAGGTCCACGTCCTGTCCCAGTGCACCATCCACCAAAACGTCCTCCCTAGCCAGTTATCATGCAGAATAATAGATATCAGCTACATGACAGTAGAAGACACTGGAGTTTATTTAATGTGCCTGATGATCTATTTTCAGTATGCATGGTTTTATCATTCTTTGAGCAGTTGTGTGATCAAATTTTTCACCCTAGGATGTCACAAGTTAGATTGAAATTTTATCATAGCACGTCTACATTTAGACTGCCCTATTTTCCTTCTTAATTAGATGCTATGTGGTATTTAAAATGCATAATTCCTATGGAGCATCTGAATAGGCCACGTGTATTAAGTTTGGTGACCTCAATTATATAAGGTGCACTAAAAGAGGTGTTTGGTACTCTGGTGCAGATTAACGTGGCACATACTTAAAGAGGCTGTTCTTTCACAGGAATTAAGGCTGATGGAACTGCTGAGAGTTGATGAAAATTCCTCAAAGATCCTTCAGTGGGAAGTGGATTGTGCTTACTTTAAAGGGTAGTCTAGCACGCACGAGAATGAAGATGAGAAATTAGTTTAAAGTGTCTTCAGCACTGCTTGTGTCACTGTCCAGCAGCAGCCAAGTTCTAAGCAGAGGAATCTCAATTTTTTTCCAACTTAAAAGGTTTTTTGTTGTCAGAGGCTTCTTCTACCAGCTCTCCACAAACCACTGGTGCTCCCACTCAATGCTCTCCTTCCCTATTGCCTTGCAGTGACTACAGTGAGGTTGGTCCTCCCATGTGATGCCAAGCTGCTTCCTTGCTGCCAAGCTTCTTGCACAGACAGAATCCTTTTAGATTTTCCACCACAGATCTCACTCTCTCTGAGAATCTCAGCTCATCCTCAAAGCTATTTCACTCGTCTCCCTCCTTTTATTTTAAAAATGTTTTGTCTGATGATGACATTTCAGTCTTGTGGAATGTTACCTCCAGTCGCCAAACCAACCCAATGGCCACATTATTTCTTTATGCTATTTGCAAATGCTCCCACATTCACAATTTATGGGATAGCAAATACCTTTACATCAGCTTGTCAGATAAAATTGTTAACATGAAAGTGAAAACATAAAGACAGAGATACTGAACTAATTACATCAGAAAAGTCCACAAAAAGGGATTGATTTAAATAATGTTTTAAATCCATACATGGTAAACAACATGGGAATGGACAAACAAAAGGGTGTGTCACAGATGAGGCCTAGCTGGCAGGCAGGATAAATGGAAAGTAGGTTGGTTTTCCCACCAGGAGCATAGGGAGCCTTAAAAATAGGATGTTTTGGAGAACAAGCAAAGCCCCAGGCCAGAGGCAGACAGGTGTAAGGAAAGAGCTTTGCCATCACACCTGGTGTTGTCACTATGTTTGAGACTTGGAGGTTGCCTGAGACCTTTTTAGGTGTTGTCCTGACCATGAGACACGGCCAGACTTTGCCTGACAACACCAGACCAACAACTACCAGCTCCAGGAAAATTCAGAGCCCAACGCTTGACATCTCCCAGCTCAGCCCACAGGTACTTCTCTTTTCCAGGACTGTCATAAACTCCCCATCTTGTAGTCCAGCTGGCCAAAAAGCACTGTTTTCAGTCTATGGCCAATGTATCAAAAGTTATCTTCTTGTTTCCAAGGAAGGTGATGAGATCATGTCCTTCCTACACAGACCTAAGCTCAGCCTTGTCCAGGGGCCCCTCCCATCCAGAACTCAAGCACAGGATAAAGCTTCTGCAGGTTATGAGTCAACTTCTAATTTAGAGCCAAAATCTCAGACAGCGTTTGCTCCTGCCGTTCCCCTTGAGCAGAATCTGAGGAGCCCATCCCACCCTGGGACACGGGGACAGGGTGCTGGCAGCTTCCCTGCAGCCACAGCCTGGTCCAGTTCAGACCACCCTGCCCTTTTATTCTCAGGAATGTTCACTGCACCCCCATTTCGTCTGTCCCTACACTGCTCTGTCTTTCTGGAGGTACCAATGAAACTCAGTAGCAATTCCAGCTTTTTTTTTTCTCCTCAGCACAAAAGGAATATTTACACTATATCTTTAGCCAGATATCATGTAAGACTTGGTAATAGGCCACTAAATGGAAATTTATCTGTGAAAATAGATTATAATTAAGGAGAAAAGCAATACAGGATGCTGTTAAAGGAATTCTGTTATTTAAAAAGTGCAATTATTTTATCTTCTCTCCTGTTTTTTCAGTAAATATTTATAAAGATACAACTTGTTTGTTGCTCTCAAAGAAAGCAGGGAGAGCTTTCTGTGGTCAGGAGCAGATTTATGTTGAAACACAGTATCTGTGTCATATGTAGTATGAGAAAATGTAAATCTAAAGCCAATTTGAGTGGGGTTTGGCCTGCACTGTAGTCCTGCCTGTAGTCCTGACTCAAAAGTATGACTTGAGGACCGAGGACATGAATTTAAATGTAAGTCAGTGCTCTGCTGGTCGGGTTTCCTGGAATTCACCCCCGAAGGAGCAGCTTGGAGCCAGCCTCCCATCATCCCTTACCAGCAGCTTGCAGGAGGCAGGAGCAGGAAGGGCACAAGCCTTGTCCTCACCTGCTGCCTACCAGGTCCCCTGGGCTCAGTTATTCAGTGTAAGTCCAGCCTGGGTTAATGCCAAGTCACACAAAAAATGCACAGGGCAGGTTTCCCAACTGCTATTCAGCACTCTTTTCCCAGCATCTCTGTGCCTGAAGTCACACATTAAGTTGCTTTTAGCTTATGAGTGATGAGTAAACACTGGTCAGAAGGTCACCCACAGGGTGAAATGATCTGTCAAATCCAAATAACTCCAGCTGTCCTCCTCCTTGTCTCTCTGCTTGTAAATGGCTTTTAAAAAGTCGGAAGCATAAGACCAAGTTGTTCAAGGTCAGCTCTAAAATGTGCTGTAACCTTGGACCCCATCCATCCACAGGTTTTTCCATTTCTGTGGCCTATCTGCCTAAAAACAAATACACAGTGTCATGTATTACCAGGATCCCTCTTAAGAATTGCATGAAATTAAGTGGGTACTAAGGTCAAACTCTTTGTGGCTAGAGTTCATCAAAGACAGGATTCAGACTGGTAAATTATTCCAGCTCCCTTTCTTAAGGGAAAGATAAGTCAAGAAAGTCTCAAATTCTTGTTTCCTGGAGGCTTTTATTAGCTGGTTGTATCTGTGGATATTGAGGAAATGCTGAAGCGGTTTCCTAGCCTGAAGCTCAGTGCCCATTTGTGTAAGCAGGTTTGTGTTGTGGTGTTTACATTACACCAGCACTTACACTTGAAACAGATGTGTCATCAGAAAGACGCCAACAGATCATGAAAAAATTAGACAGTCCAGTATAAAAAATGAGAGTTCTGCCCTGCCTGGGCGAGTAAAATAAACTCTAAAATATTATCTCCACCCTGAAAACAGGCAAGTGTTTGCCTTTCACATGGCTGATCTGGGCATAATTTTCACATTACTGGTACCCACATATTCTGTGCTTTGTTGCCGTTGATTTCAGTTAATACATGCCTATCATATGAGTTTGTCTGCAAAGTTGATCTTTTTTATTCAGCGCTTTAATTGAGTAGGGTCCCCACCTGACTGCCCCTACCCCAAAAATGGATCATGACTACTTCTAACAGCTTCTGCAAAAGTAAAAGAGTAACCTTTGCCCAAAAGAAGGAGACCTGGCCTTAAACACATTAGTAGAATAAATCATTAACCAACAAACAGGAGTAATACCTCACTTCTTAGTACTGCACTGTCCAAAGGGGTTCTGGTGCCAATCTGGACAGAAATTAGAGACATGGGGGCAGGGAGAAAACAGCTTTCCTCGAAAATCAGATGGTTTCTGCTGCAGTGCAAGTACAGCCTGCACAAATCAAACAGTCCCATAACCAAGTCCTCTCTTGCAGGTGTCTCTGTCTCTCCCTTCTCCCACAGCAGAGGGTTTCTACCAGGTCCTTCTGTTGGTCCTGCTTTTTGTATACCAGCTCTTGTCACTCATGTAAGCTGCAGTTCCAATAGGAAGGGCAGCAAGGAAACATTTCTGCAGTTCCTGAGCATCCTGTGGCCGTGGAAACCCAGTGCCAGGGCTCCTTTCCCCCTGAGCATGTCTTGACCCGAGGGCCATGACTGTCAGCAGCAGAACTGCACCAGTCTCCTTGGGCACAGCATCAAGCTCATGTTAATTATTCCAAAAGCAAGATTAAAGCACTGAAGGGATGACATTTCATTGGAATGCTGCTTTCATTCACGAGCAATGTCAACTTACCATTTCTTTCTGGAAAATGAATTTGATAAACACATGTGATAAAACCTTCCACCAAACCGGAAAGGAAATTTGCATAAATATCCATCCTCTGTAAACACTGAAATACAAATATAAAATACTCATAATGCAGCTGAAAACCAACCCACAAATTATATTATATACTATTACATGAAATTATGAAGATAGATATCTGCAAGTTTTTCAGCTCTACTCAGGACTCTGTCTCTGCAATGTCTAGTGCATAAGAAGCAGCTTAAAATCCTACATAATGACTGAATCAACAAAGATTAATGGACTCTGCAGTGGAACAAAGATCTCAGATCATTTCATTTCAAAATATACTGCCGTTTCTGGTACAGCAAATGCCGATTATATTCATTAATTGCAATTATCATTTCTAATTATGTAGTATTGTAATTGCATATTAAAATAATTTCTGAAGTTGTATCCTTTCAGGCTCTATATCATATTGTAATATCTGTTTAAAGTAATTAAGGACCCAGACAGTACAAACTGAAATAGAAACAGTCAGGAGGAAGAAGGTTTTAAAGGTTGGAGGTAGAGAGAGAATTTTGATCATAGCACCTTCCCTTTGGGATAAGCAGATTTCTTACAAGTGGGGAGAAACTAATGGGACCAGTGTCTAAAAAGGGCAAGTTTTGTATTTGCCACATCAGTGATGGCAGTCTAAGGAAGGGTGGTGGGAGTTTAAGGAAGGCTAGTGGGAGTCTATCAGAAAAAATCCTTCAAGATGAGTCTTGAGAATGAGAGAGGATGAAGACAAAAAAGACAATGAAAAACTGTCAGAGCTTATTTAACCATTAAACTAAAATTAATCTGTTTTGAAATCCCAAAGTCTGAATGGGAAGCCAAGCACTGCTATAAGAGAGAAATGGGACACTCAACCAAACTGGCAGCACAGCACATTTCCATTTCTCAGAGACAATGTATGACTGAGCTTACCCCTCCCATGATGGCTGGGGCTCCTGCACGCTCTTACAATATCTGTTAACTCTCATCAGTTCAGACATCTCTAAGAGCTGCTGAGGTCACTTACTGGCATTACAGAAAAAATAACCTATCCCTGTGGTCCAACCCCTTCTTAACCAGTTTGAATTATGGTCACTCCATCTGCCCTAACTGTCTCCTTCTCTATTAGTGTGAAATAGCCACTGCCATCCACTCTGCCATCCCCTTGTCCATCCCAGTTTTCATTCCCTGAACTAATTAAGCAAATGTTCCAATATCAGCTTTCTAGGTGATACCTCCCAGTATAAGCAGGCAGGAGAGTTGTGAAAATACATCCCCATTCAGAAGATACACTGCATTCCAAAGGCCACTGAAGATGGTTATAACCTATAAAGCCACTACTAATGGCCCAATGCTTGAAATCTTTAACAACAAAAGCATAGCACAATAACAGCTTTAAAAATGGAAACTGCAACACTCTCCCACAGCCAGGATGTCTGACCACTGGGGTGACACCAGAACAAATGCCACTCAGAAAGCTGTGTGCAACTCAAACCCTTCTCCCACAGAGAGATCAAGGGCCAGGGTAGAAACTGAACCTGTACATACAAAGAGTTCATGTGCTTGAAAGTTATAGGGCAGCTGCACCTCTGATTAAAGGTTGTTGCACATCTTCACCCACACCACCTTGTGAAATAATATAAAGCCGTGCCAGCTCAGACAAACTAAAATCCCATCAGCACCTTCCCATTAATCTGCACCTGAAGGAAGATTACCTGAGATTCCTGAGCTAATCTCAAATTCCCCTTTAAACAGAAAAATTAATATTGGCATAACCATTCTATAATCCTTTTTCATGTTGAAACAAAGACAGGCTTCCTACTGACTTGGACAGCACGGATACAGACAGGCAGACCATTCTTACTGTCACGAAACCTACTGGATTTGATTTGGTACCTTGTGGGCGAGTGAACCCATGCTTTGAGCCTCTTCCTGCCCCAGATTTGTTGTGCTATAAAGAGAAAAAGAGAATGTGGATTGGAGACACAAATTCACTCTGGGAACCATACTACTGGTAAAAACCTACTTTCCAGGGTGCCCTGAAATTGTGTTCTGAGAAAATCTTATTATTGCTTCTGAGAAAATATTATTATTTGCTTGTGCTTCTTGGTGGGGTAGTCTGGTGCAAGAGGGTAGACACACGTTGACTCTTGAAAGTGCCAGCTAAACCAGGAAAACCCAGCACAACACCGCAAAGGCCAAAGCTCTGCTCCATTTTATCTTTCTATTGCCAAGGGACGCATCTCCTATTTCTCTCAGCGGGAAGCATACATGCATTCTGGGGCCAGTTCACAGTTACAAATAATATCCCAACATTTGCCTTTTCCTGCTATTTAGCTCTATCCCCCAGGGCATTAGTTACAAAAGCAACTTCCAACTGTATTTGGGTTTGCCAATCAGCAAGCAAAGAGCACTAGGCTGAGCTGATTTTAAGCCACAGGAAATACTGAAAGAAAGGATAATACATATAAAGCACTGCTGCCACCAAAGGTGCTGGCAATTGAACTATTGCAAAAAAAATATTACAAAAGCAGTCAAAGAAGCACACATCATGAACATAGAACTGGACAGGGGATATAAAAAGTAAGGGTTAACATATCTAGAGAGGGCTTGAACAGTCCTGTGGAAAGAACAGTTTTTGCACTCTACACAGACTCTGCCACCACCAAGCAAGGGCGTCAGCCAGGGATGCTCTTTACCTTGAACATAAGCATTCGTCTCTATTCCCACATGTAACATCTGAGGACATACTTTTGTAATTCACTTGAGATACTTAGGATTATACCATCATCTAAGTATATCTGAGCCAGTTTTAACCCAGCTAGAGAAATAAGGCTGATCTTAAGGCCACAGTGCTGACCACAAGGCAGCAGTGGACTAACTGCCCAGCTAGTCCATGGTAGATGCCAGGCTGTGGTGGGGTTTAAGCAAACTAGCAAATTCAAACCATCACAGCCTGCTCAGCAGTGCTTCACGTGCNACCACGCAGCTGATCCACCACTCCAAAAGAGAAGAATCACTTACCATCCTTGCACACTCACTGCTCAGACTCAGAGCCAAGACAACAGTGAGAGGAGCACAGATTTTCATTTTTGCTCTCCTCTCATGAAGGTTGTGCCTGGCAGAGGAAAACTTCCAGGGCTGGGCTGAAGCAGGAGGGTGAATCGGGAACAAGCTTCCACAAGGGACTGTGATTTACTTGACTTTAGGGTATTTTAGTTTTCTAAGTAAGCAGAGCTGTTATCGTTGTTAATCATTAATGTTTTTGTGGGTAGAAGGGAATGCCCCATTGGGAGAGACTCTCCCTACACCACCAGGAGTGAAGAGTTTACAAAGTGCCTGACCCTTGGAGATGGTGCCTGGTGTAATCAGCAAGCACTGAAAGGCAACTCCAGAGAAGCTGGATCCAATGCTGCTTGTAACTAGAGCTGCTTTATCATCTGGACGTTTCCCTTCTCTTTCTCTTCAGGAGCGAATTAAAAGCATGGCATAGCAACAACAAGGAGCTCCAAGCAAGCCCACTCAGGAGACGGCATTACATTGCAAAAATATGGATCAGGTCAATGCCAACACTAAGGATTACTCATTAACAGATGTTACCTGCTCAGCCGTGGCTTGCAACAGCAACAGACTGGGAAAGTTAAAAAGAAAGAAAATACACATTGATTACACATTTTGTGTACCAAAAAGCTCCATTCTGCCACCACCTGAGCAAAGCCATCTCTGTCTTGTAAGT
>VYZR01091719.1:20378-40346 GCA_013400675.1 Oxylabes madagascariensis
TTCTGAGGTATATTTTTAAAGGATTTCAACTTAAAGGGAGATCCTTCCTCCCCTCCCATTCCTCCTCCATAGCAAGGCATGGATGTAAGAATTGCTAAAACAGAGAAAAGGTATAGTACCACATATCCCACTGTCCCCCCACTTAGTGAGCACTGCTGTCAGCCTTCATCTGGCTAATCCCTTTTGTGCTCCCTTTGAATCTCTCTTTCTCTGGGTCTGTTCAGTGGCTTCACTCATCCATCCCCAAGGCAACCTGGTCCTGNTGAAGAGTTTACAAAGTGCCTGACCCTTGGAGATGGTGCCTGGTGTAATCAGCAAGCACTGAAAGGCAACTCCAGAGAAGCTGGATCCAATGCTGCTTGTAACTAGAGCTGCTTTATCATCTGGACGTTTCCCTTCTCTTTCTCTTCAGGAGCGAATTAAAAGCATGGCATAGCAACAACAAGGAGCTCCAAGCAAGCCCACTCAGGAGACGGCATTACATTGCAAAAATATGGATCAGGTCAATGCCAACACTAAGGATTACTCATTAACAGATGTTACCTGCTCAGCCGTGGCTTGCAACAGCAACAGACTGGGAAAGTTAAAAAGAAAGAAAATACACATTGATTACACATTTTGTGTACCAAAAAGCTCCATTCTGCCACCACCTGAGCAAAGCCATCTCTGTCTTGTAAGTGCCTGTCTGAGGCAGCTGCACTGCAGAATCATTTCTAGGACAAATACAGAGGGTATTGCTAAAACTGAGATTTCACCAGAGCAGAGTATTTCAGCCCCACCTTGCCCCACAACCAAAATCCACAGGTTTGGCTGGTACAACGGTGTCTGTGCTCAAGGTTTTGCCATGTCCTGTCAATCAGGGACCACACCTCTTCACACCCAAAATCCCCAGAGTCACAACAACAGAAAGAATACCACAGTCCTTGCTTAAGTTGAGCGCTGCCCTTTAAAGTTTCACCAGCACAGCTATGGAAAGGATATGATTCTTTTTAATTTTTTTTGACCCAACAAAGCCATGGCAGTGGGGCCCAGTGGTGAAGCAGAACTATCCCTGCACAATTTTGACATGATGGTTTATCATGGTGCCGGGAATTTACACACTGCTGTGTCTTTCATCACAGTAATAACTGCTGTTAGTTCAACTAGGCCTATATAGGTTTATGGACTAAACCTTGCTACTGTGAGCAAGGCTTGGAACAGTAGGAAGCAGCCAAAGTTGGAATTTCCTTCCCAAAAGCTAGCAAACAGGCAAAATAAAAATCTTTGCCTCTATGCTTTGCTTGTTGTCAGAAGACTTGAAGTAAATAAAGCTTCAGAATAGACTTGTGGAAGAGCTGTCTGATTTTCACTTGTTTCAAACCTGGAAATAGGATGTACATACAGTCTGATCTGCCTGAGAACACCTAGCAAACCTGAAACATAGATTTTTCACTTCCTCTCCTCCTTCTTCAGTCTGGCCATCAGGTTTCAAATCAATAATGCCTATTCAATGGCTTGTAGATATCTCCTTACCATCCAGGTTACTGAAATTTTGCAGAGAAAGGGAAAAAGAAAAGCCATTACCTGCTATTCCACCCAAGAGTTCCCAAAAAATTTTGTAGAAAGGGAGGAGCCGGTGAGTGAGAGGAGGAGGAAGATACTTTTTAAAGGCTGTGGAAATGCCCTCTTCTACCCATTTCCAGAATAAAAATCATCCACTTCCAGGACCAGAAATACTGTGTTTCTATGGTGACCAATGTGTGTTGTAGGGAAGCATTTTTCCATGCCTAAAAGCAACAGAGAAGAAAAGCAAGGATGGAATCTACTGTTGGTGTGTCTACTCCCAGTTGTTGCAGTTCATGTTGTAGATGTCCACCAAGAGCTGCAGTGTGTCCTTCTGGGGAGTCACAACTCCAAGCTTTTAGCTCGAACTGATTCCTTAACATGAGAAAAAGGAATAAGCACCAACATCAGGAGCCACTTCAGCTGACAGGACGGTGCTGGCACAAAGTAAAAGGAAAACACATCAAAGCCAGGAGTTGCAACAGTTGCCAGAGAAGCCCCACAATAAAATGGGAATTACCCCTGAGTAAGGTCTGAATAGTGATTTCAGGGTTCAGATGGATCTGAATCACTGAAAACTTCAAGTGCTCCATGTACACTGCCTGCCTTTGTTCAGCTGAGAGGTGTCTGAACAGGTCTTATGGCCATAGCAAAAAGGCAGAATTTGAGGTGTGGTTTTTTGGTGAATTATGTTGAATGATCAGTGAATCTTTCAGCTATTTATAAACACAAAAAAACCACCTCTGTCTGGCTCCTCCAGGCATTTTGTAGAATTGTTAAAATGGTTTTTTGGGGTTTTTTTGAGAAACATTTTATCTCATTGGCAGGAAACTAGTCAGAAAACTACAGACTCAGTTTTGATACTGAATTCTTATAAACTTCACAGGGCCTTGGGCATTTTGGAGTTCATAGGTGCAAAGAGTATGATCTGTGCCAAAACCACCGTCCCATGGGTCAGGCTGATGAGCCTGCAGAGCTGCTCTCCACCACCTTCTCAAGTCTGTTCATCTGTGACTCACTATTTCCAGCCTAGTGATGGAAACTTTGTATAAGGGGAAATAAGAATCAGGTGTCTATGGAGCTAATAACATAACAACAAAGAGAAAAATAATAAAGATATGGAAACAATCCATATGGAAATCAAGATAAATTCCCTAACATGAGGTTTTAGACTTCACCTAGTCCCCATTTCAAATAAGGCTCTGTAAAATACTAAAAGGATATAAATATGTGTGTGTATACATATATATAAATATATATAAGAGAAAAACTATCTGGAAAAAGGAGCTAGAGGAAAACCTGGCTTTGGAGTGATAGAATATTTGGCAGCCCTAGGAACTGGAGCATTGCAACTCATCCCACCAGTGAAACTCCAGCTAAAGTCCAGCTCTTGTTTTCAAAGAAAATTCCATTTTCCTTTCAAAGAAAGGCACATTCTGATTCTTAATTTTGCTGCACGTAGTATTGAATATTTCCTGGAGAACACAGAACCCAAATGTATTTGAAGCCATATTCTGCTACTACTAAAGACAATGAAAAGTTTCAAAATGAGACCAGGAATTCTTTTTCATGCTTGCAGACTGTAATCCTTCTGTATCAAAGGCTAAAATCCATTAGTTTCAGCAGTCATTTTCGTTTTTATACTGACATCATGGGAAAAAGAAAAGGCAAATAAACACACAATAAATGAGGAGAAAGAAACAGAAGTCTTGCTGCTGTATAACAGATATTGATAATGCAGCCTCATTATACATTTGCCTTTTCTTCATTTCCCATACTGCAATGTTTTTTATTACTTTAAATTTAAAAATAATTAATAAAAGCTCAGACTGAGCCCAGCCTTTGAACTACTTAGTAATAATGAAGCAATATTAACAACTACCCTAAATCATTAAATATCAACAAAACGTAAATTAACTGAGTCAGCCATCAATATGAAATAATGAAATTGCAGAGGGTTTTTTTCATCAATTAATTGACTAGACATAAGTGGAAAAGACAAGTCGAGACACACACACACACATCCATTTGCATTCATTCCTCTGTACCAACTACCAAGGTAGTGAGAGGGCTGTCTGCTGACTGCACATTCATGTGTTCTCCATTTTTTTCATTATTTTCTGACCATTGTAAATGTTTCTGAGGAAACTTCCACTCAGCTACTTCAAAACTGAAGAAAATCTATAAACTTTTCTAATGACTGATTCTCCCTGTATTTTTGCAAATTTCTAAGCTTTTTCATAGCGATAAAAGTAACCCCTACTAATGGGGTAGTGTTGTCCCCTGAGATGATCTGATTTCATGGCTTTAGTTGACATTATTGCTACAAAGCCCAGACCCAACTTCCCAGACAAGGAGACACGTGCAGGAGCATTGTTGGCATGAGGAACTAGTGTAGGATCTAAAGCCTTTGCAAGCGTGCTCTGTCCAAGACCTTTGTACAACCTGATGAGTACATGTGCACAGGAAGTAATTAGAACTATTTCTGGCATTAAAAATACAACTTTTGATTTATCTTTCAGGAATGTGTAGGATGCAAGCAATCACATGTGGCAATTCTGCTCCTGGTGTACTAGCAAGGGACTCAGTGCTAACATAGGACTGATGGACAAACCCAACCAATTCCCTTCTTTTTTCCTCTGGGGGACCTGCAAACCCCACTAGAGACCTTTTTGTCCCTGTCAGATGGGATTAACTTCATCTCTGCTGCTTGATAACATTCCCATCATCCTGGGAGCCATTACCAAAACTCATAATAATTGAGTTTGAGTCTCTGATAATTAGTGAATATTCAAATCACCAGAACTGAGGTGAACACTCATGGGCTAAAAGCATAGTGACTCTTTTTTTTTTATAAATAAGGCAACACAGCAGCACTGTGAGTGCATGAGGAACCCTTCCTCTTCTCTCCTTCAAACTCTTCAGTTGTCCCAACACAGTGGGGCACAGGTCACACCTATCTCAGCAAATGGTGCAACCTCAAGTTTGTCACTCACACCCAAAGCCAGCATCTTCACCACTGGGTGACAAGTGAACCTGCACCTTCTCTTATGTCTTCTGGAGTGGTGCCTTGAGAAAAGCCATTGCGTTTCTTTTGCTAAAGCAAAGACAGAAAGCTGAAACCATTTTGCTTCTTTGCTTATTTCAGCAAGAAAAAAGAAAAGTTTTGGCTCAAATCAGACTGGACAGTTGAGTTATTTATATGGACCTTAAACAGTATAAAATCCAGCTACACTGCAAGCATGAACATCTCTGTGTGTCATCCCTCTTGTTTCCCTGGGAGCTTCAGAAATCCCAGGCGGAAAAAGTGACATGGTTTCGGCTCTCAGAAAGAACTGGAGTCCCAGTCTGTCCTCTCCTGCACCAGATTTTGCTGTCCCCAAACTGGGGATAATCTCTGCCAAACAAACTCTTTTATAAATGCCCCTCCCCACTCCTGGAGGCAGCAAGGCTGCGAGAAGCACAGCTGCCAGAGTGTGCCTGCTGAGCAGCTGGGATCCAGCACGCATGGATTGGGTGCTGCAGCACTCAGATAATCCTGGGACAGAAAGATATGCCTTCAGCCAAATGTTTACTCCTCCTCACTCCTCTCACCTCCCACACTCCCCCGAGTCTCTAGCAGCTCTCCTGGCTTCCCTCACCCGCAAGCTCACAGCTCTGGGGTTTTCTGCACTGATTTCCTTTCTCTTCTCTCCAGGGACTGAAGCAGCTCTCAGATCTATCATGTTATTTCTTCCTCATCTCGCTCACTCCTCACTCTCATCCCCTCTGACATGTAGGCTGTGGATGTCTCATCCCATGACCTTTGCCAGCAGCCTCCAACGCCTCAGAGAGCGCAGCAGCAGAGGGAATGTCATCCTTCTGTGCACAAGATGTTCTCAGGGTGTTACTGGGTTTTCCTCCTGCCACTGCCTTCTGCAGGGCTTGGCAGCTCTGCAGGCCTTCATCTTTCCATCACATCTCTGCATGGAGATGGATCTGCTCCTGGATTTTCTCCATGTGGCTCCGCCAGTTGGCCTTGGCATGTTTCTGTTAAGCATCACACTTCAGCAAACCCCACACTCTGGTGTTAGTCTGACACTTCTGCCCCCTTACCTCACTGCTGCCCCTCAGATGTGACCTCCTTGATCTCGCTCTGCACTAGCACCTTCTCTTCCCACACCACTGCGCCTGCACTCAGAGCTGTACCACCCCTCAGCTGAAAGTATCAGACCTCGTGAGTCCCTCTCCAGTCAGAGGGTGCTGTATTCACCTCCCTCCCCAGTCCGGAGCTGCACAGCCTGTCCTCATTGCCTGCATCCCACAGGAGCAGGCGCAGGACCCTCCACAGCCCAGCACCCTGGGCCATTTTTGTAATGGCTTCATGTGTACTTCTCTGTGAATTCTCAGTTTTGGCCAGATACAGCCACTGCAGGTCCAGCTATATATTGCAGGTACATCTTTTTAATGCCTTTACCTGCAGCTGTGCTTATGGATGTTTTTTTGATGCATCCAAACAAACTTCAGTCCTGCTATGAAAAAACAAACCACATCAATATAGCAATGGAAGAGCTGGGCTTCAGCTGCAGAAGCAAAACCAAGCTGTGCTTTTATACTCCTAATCACACAAATCTGTGAGTGATTTAAAGCTCTGCTACGATCCACAATATGCAGAATCCTAATTTATGCATCCCAGACCCAGATCTAAACAAGCTTTTAGAAGTCCATTTCAGGATAACCGTTCTGTAACACCCAGATGTCATGATATATCTAAAATACTATGCCTGCAACTAGTCTAGGGTGTGTTTGCATGAAGAGACTCTTCCTCCTACTGTATGAATAAGAGTGGAAAGCAGGTAACTGTATTTTTCAAGGACTTTGGTATAAACCTTTGCTGATAACCCTGGCTGAAACAGTAGGCCCATATACAGAGGCGTGCGGGGTTTTTTTTAGCTGTGTACTCACTGAAAACTGACAAGAAGAGGTGTGGAGGCACCCACCTTCCACCGATGCCAACACATTTAGGTAACTTGAGCACAGGCTGATTTGCAATTGTTAGGCACGTACATTTTTAGCTGTGCTCAGATCCCTGCAATTCCACCCACTTTCCTCATTAGCATATTAGACGCCCCCATGGCATACTTTAAAATGGTCTATAAGTCAGGCATGTGTGAGGCAAGTGGCTCCACTTGTGCAGCTGAAGGCAGCTGAAGTCTTCCCTTTTGAAGGGGAAAGAGCACTAGCAAGGAAGGGACAACCTCATGGGAAGGATGCCAGCCCCACAGCCTGCCTTGACTTTGGGGTGATTTCCTATGGTAGGACAGAGAGCAGAGTTCACAAATAATGCTCCAATTATTCTGACTGCAGGCCTAATAGTGTCCTGTATGGAAACCTCTGTGTGTGTATATATGCGTATATATATATACATATTTTCTATGTGTTTTTGATATGTGTGTGCGTGGATATATATATATATATATATATAATGTGTGTGTATGTTTGTGTGTGTATAAACCAGATGTTTTTTCTGCTCTGTAAGCAACTCCTATGCCAAGGGCTGAAGAGCCAGCTGACACCAGCTGGTCAGCCTTTTGGCCATGGTGACCAGGGGGAGCCAGACAAAGAGGTGCCCTCTGCTAAACCTGTGCCCTGTGCAGGGAGTGCTCCCATCCCTCAGGGTCACTGAGGCAGCTGCCCAGGGCCAGCAGGGCTGCTTGGATGCTGCATTTTTCAATATCATCATATGGATACTCATCCTGGATTTGTCCATTTGTTGATCTAGCACAGTGTTTGCCTCAGATTTCCCTGGGGTTTTTGCATCCCAGATGTAGTGGCAAATCTGTAAGGGACTCTTCAAGCTTCTCCCTTCAGTCTCCCTGATGCCAAGATCTTGTTCCTGTGCAGGAAAAGGACCCTTGGAGCTCAGTCTCATGCCCTGGGGTATATTTGGGAGAGCTGGTGATGTATCAGGTAGTCAGAGAGAGAGGCTGCCTCCTGGATCCTTCCAGGACGCAGCGTCCCTTAGCAGGGCTGCCCTCTCACTGCATACAAAAATCCCACTACTGATGCCTCTGTTATCTCCCTCTGCTCTTGCCAGTCCATGGTCTCATCCTGCTGGGGACTGATGCACACTTTTTTCACCAAATCAGTAGCAATTCTGTCCCTGGAAAAACTCCAGAGCCACTTTTCCTGCACTCCTAAAGGTAAGGCAGGCAGAGATGCCCCCCAGGAAGAACCCGAGTTCTCTTCTGATGAGCAGCTCTCTCCCCACTGCACAAATCCTGACTTCAGAAGTGACTGTGTACAACTCACATCCTTGAGAACAGGCTTAGGCTAGAGATTTCACAATATGGTCAATATCCTTGCTGTATTTCCTTCTCTCTCTTTTTCCCCCCTCATTTTCCTGTACTTCCAGTGCCACTCCTTGTAATTGCTGCAGAAATGTAATTGCTGCTCTGTGTAATTGCTGCTGAAACAATCCGAGCTGTCATTGACTTACATTGTTCACAGATCAGGAGGAACTGGCAGATGAGAATCACCCCACCTAGCTACATACACTGCATATGTATTTACATCTCAGGTAGGTATCAAGGCTCACAGATCAGGCCGTGGAGACCTCAAAAATATAGAAGTGTTAAATTTAAGGTATAAGTCACCTGTACAAAAGTATGTTTCAGCTCAAGGATGAAACAAATCATTCTTTTTATACATGGAAGGTATTAAACAAACAATTCTTTATATCCACAGACAGTATTAATGACATCCCTAACAAATACATAAAGTAACACCTGTGTTTATGATACAAAGGCAGCTTTGGAGTAGACACTGAAAGTTAGGCAAGATCCCAACTGGGTTCTCCCAAAAGGGAAATCATGTCTTTCATATCAGCTCTGGTAAGTGTGCTTTGAACTAAACTGGACTTTCTTTTGCAAACAGGAGGCCGGATCCTGTTGACTACAGAGCATCTAGCAAGCAAAATTATCTCTTATGACATCACAGAGTGGGTGTTTTAATGGTGCAAGCTGATGTCATTGCAATGAGTGGCAGCAGAATCTCATACATCTGCATCAGTCCTTTCTCACATGAGCATAAAACAAACAGGCAAGACGCAAAGGGAGAACCAGCTTTTTCCAGGAGATGGAGGAGGTGCAAGACCAGCAGAGCCTCACCAATCCAGCACCTTCCCACAGGAGACAAACATCTGCCTCCCTTCACAGCCTCACCAGGGAATGAAACTGCAGCATGTGTTGCTCTGGATTTTCTAACACACAAACTTTAGTCAACTCTCAAATGAGCAAGAGCAAGATCAGAGATATGCTCCCACCACCTCAGTTTATCTCCTGCTTGCAAACAAGTTTCAGCTAACTGCTCTGCATACAGAGGGCTGATCTCAGCCAGGCATTGCTTCACCCTGGCCGCAGCACTGACTCTGGAAATTTTTAAATCATGGAAGAGGTTGAGGTTACATAGCTGTCAGTGGTGAGGGAGTTCAGGCTGTTGGTATACTGGCAAACAATGGCAAATAGCTACTGAAAAGGATGCATGTGCAAGTCCATAAATGAGGAGAAATAGTAATTAAATAGTAATTAAATTTCTCCTCATCATATAGTTTCATCTTTCCAGAAAAAACTCAAGTCATTAAGAAAGACCCCAGCTACCTCCTTCAGGAATAGGGAGAAGCATTAATTTCATTTTTGTGCCCTGGCCTAAGAACATGCCACTTCAAGTGGGATTAGCTTTGTTCAGATGAATTTCTAGCTGGCCTTTCATTTGTTTATCAGCATGCTCTGGAACTGAGGTGTGAATCTGCACAATAACTGAATTCTAGACTATTTTGAGATTGTGAGCAGATCTTTTCTGGCAAAGAATGCAAGTGAGGAACAGGTTGGTGCTCCCTGGCAAGGCAGACACAAGGTATTTAAGAATACACTTCCCAAACTTGGACTCCAGGACCTTCTCCAGGGAGGTGGGTGAACGTCCTTACAGCACCCATGCTGATACTTGCCACAGGCTACAGGCATCTATGGAAATGCTCCAGTGGCTTTGCAGCTCTGTGCACCTGCAGTGATGGGATTCACATTTATCATGGGAAACTGGGATGAGATTACCACAGACAGCAACACAGTGTTGGCATGGACTTGGAAGACAGGTTTCATCCCACTCCCATCAGTCATTATTTTCCACTATTGGTACTTAAACCTCTGTATTCCTCTTGCTCTGGCACAGGTTGTTCCAAGCACAGAGAGGGATGTGGATGAGAAGGGAATCATTGAAGGATTGAAGCACCATTGTGTCACTGATACAGCTTAGTTTACACAGGTATTAAACCTCTGCAACCTCCTTTTTCTTTTTTTTCTGTTTTTCTCTTTTTCTCTTTGTTTCTTTCTTTTTTCCTTCCTTCCTCTCTTTTTCTTTCTTTTTTTCTCTCTCTCTCTCTCTATCTTTTTAGCTCCCTATCTGTCTCTGGTAGATAGAACATCTGTATATTTTAGCAGTGCTAGCAGCAAGGGCAGAGCAGTTCTGATGCATTGGTCCCCTCAGACCGGCACACAGAGCTAGACAACACACCCAGACTCTGCAGATGAGAAGCCAGAGGAGGATTACACTGTACCTGGAAAACATTCGGCTATTCAGGCTTGCAATCCCTTTGTGTTGCTAGAACAGAGCAAAAGGAAATAATTAAAGTCTAAAAACATACCCTACTATTATTAAATTCCAGAGGATGAGCTATTTTTAAGGTATATAAATATTTGGCAAGAATTCTTAACGATCCTCTTTTAAAGGAATTTCTTTATGTAGGCTAGGTTTAAGAAGATATCTTTGCAGAATCTAATAAAATGCACGTGACTTCTATGTTGTCTCATACTTCCATTTAAACTTCAATGTCTAAATGGCAGCAGGTCCCAGAATAACTGAAAAAATATTTTTCACATTTTTTCACTACACTAAAATTAAATATCAATTAAACACTATCAGCTCTAGTGGCATAAATTATTAACTTACTACATACACAATCAATATTTTAATGAGTTTGACACACCTAAGATTCTATAAACATTATTGTGCAGTACAGTCTCCTTGGGGAGACAAGGGATGAGAAAGAAAACCAATGTGCCTTTTCATATTAGGAACTGATCATATAGATATTTAAGCGAAAAACCACAAGTAAAACAAGGATACAAATCAAAATCTGTACAGCAGCATTTTAGACTGTACAACAGATTTATCAACTGGGACAAAAAATATTAACAATTTTCTTATCTTTCACACAAAGGGTTCATAAAGCACGTTGGTTCATGTGCAACATCTTGGATTTGCTAATATTTTGAGTAATACAGGCAAGATTTGCAAACATGTCATCATCCAGCACCTCTCAACAGGTTTTTTTTCTGAAAAAAATCAAGAGTAACCTGGCTAAAGTGACAGTTGGTCTAAAGAAAATAAATATTTTGCTAAGATCAATGAAAGCTTTTCCTGTGTTTTAACTGGCTTTGGATTACGGGTCACAAATCTCACGGTTCTTCATCACCCCACAATGCTAAACTTGGGATACTATTCCAAGAGCACAGAGAGAATCACTTGGATGTGGCACTTGTTTTGCTGCAGGGTAAACACCCACACTATCCACAAAGCAACTCTGTTGTCACACAGGTTTGCTACAATCCCACAAAGCTTGGAAATCTGCCTGTTCATGCAGAAAATAGGGTCATTTCTAAACCCAAGTCACTGAGCTGTGGTTGGGAGTTGGGAGGTGCCTCAGAGCTGTTAGCTTCTCACACCCTTGATAAGGACCTGCTGCTGTCTAACAGAGCCTTTGTCTAACTGAGCTTTGGAAACTTTCCAAAATCTTTGAGAAATTGTGAAAAGATGCCTCCAGGTGTTTGCACCACACTACCACACACGCTCTCCTTGTCTCCCAGCTACCAAGTACCTTAGGAGAGAGCGTTTTAAATGACAGTATTTGCTGTCAAATCTGTGTTGGAGAGGGCTGGGGTGAGCAGCAACACCACTGGTGAGAGACAACTACTGGCAAGGATTTCAGGTTTGTGGCAAAAATCAAGCTACTTCCAAAAAATAAAAATACGCTCATAAGTCCTGGTTATCTCTGCTACAATGAGACAAGGAGGCTGCCAGCTGAGCCACGTCTTCTAGAAGTTTTCTGTTAAGAACATTAAATTCCAGCTTCAGAAGAGAAGCAGGAATAATGCAATTCAGGCTACAGCAAAGACACAAAGAAACCAAAACTTGCAGGCAGAGAAGTAGTGCCAGAAAGACACAGAATCTTTGAAGGATTATAATAGCCCCCAGAAGACTTCCAGGGCATGAGAAAGGACAACACAGCCAGGTATTGGCTCCTTCCCACGGAGCAGTAAAGCTCTTGCAAAGTCTCTTTGCAAAGCCTGTTTATGTGTCTTCATAACCCCTTAGTTCTTTATCACACAGTCCCTCAGAGCTAATCACTGATTTATTTTGCATGTGGTTTATATCACAAACTTGTTGACAAGGCACAAAACTAGAGTAATCCTACGGGTGAAGTCTCATTGCAAGTTTGGCTATATGTATTCTTTCTATTCTTCACAAAGCCTTTAAAAATCAACCACAACAAAACTGTGACTTGTGGAACCAATGAGGCTGAAACTGCTACAATTGCAAATCAGATACCATGACAACAAGTGAAATATAAGACAACTGCTACATTAAATAAGATTTGGAATGCTGCAGGATTTTCTGAGTGTTGGGATTGGAGTTTTTTTATAACACTGGTTGTTACAGTTTCAGGTTTGAGTACTGACACAGGTCAGTAGACCTCCCTCTTCCACCTAAAAGGATGGAAAACCCCTTTTATTTATCATCATGGGATTAGGAAGACAAAAGAGTAACTCTGCACAAGTGGAGTTTCCACATGGAAAAACTGGGAAAAATAAAAGAGAAATAAAGCCAGCTAGAATTCAGTTATCTTTGGGAACTTGCTGGCAAGATAAAGGATCAAGTAATCAAGCAGGGCTTCAATTAGGCTGATTTTTAACTGTAAATAGATTTGATTTGTAGTGTAAATCACAGTATGAGGAAGCAACTTAAAATCGTATTATAAAGTCATACAGTAATTAAAACTAGACCACATCCCTAGTAAAATAGTGGAAACCATCAGACAGAGACAAGCTGCCCACATTCCTTTTTATTTACTCCTGATTCCAGCCGGTTTACTTTTATATTCTGCCAGATATTGATTGAAAGGAAAGCTAATATTATTAATGTTTTCTAAGTCTAAGGAATTAATTTCTATTAGTTCTAGCTAAGAAGTTATTCTTTCACACAATCTGCCATTAACTGGCATGACAGTGTGGCATGGGGAGAAACAGCTTTTCCCATGTCCCTTTGTTTACAGGATTTCCAGGCATTATGCCAAGAGTCTCTCTATGTTAAAGAAAACTCCATTCTTTCACATCCTCCGTTTTCCTGCACACAGCTTGACTCCCATGCTGTCAAATTCTCTTTGAACATTGATACAGTCAAGTCCATTTTGTTGCACTCAGGATTTATGAACAGCACTTCCATTTGCTTGTTTTACTGAGCACAGCAGTTTGGGAATAGAAGACAGGAGAGGTTGGAGAAACAGCTCTTTGAGTTACACCTGGCTTTTCTTAGCTTCATCTGATGACCCCTAATCCTTGCATTAGAAAGGAGTGTGAAAGTCAATCCCCCTCTTCATGGCACTCAAGGTTTTTCAGCTGTTCTTGCATCTTCCTTCAGCTCTCTCTTTTTCCAGATGAAGAGTTCTGTATTGCTCACTCCCAGTCACCTGAGTGCCCTTATACAATTTAAGATAAGCAACCTTGTTTTATCTAAAATATTGATCAGAGATTAATAAAAGACTGTAATGATTACATTTGAATTTCAAGTTTTTATCTGTCAGATGTTAGGATTTTGTTTTCAAAAACACAAAAACAGTGCAATCATATCCCAGGTCAAAAAGCCCTCTCTTGAGTTTGTCTGCTGTAATTTTAGTTTTGATTGGAACAAAGCTATTAATTTTCTAAAAGATAGGAAAAAATTATGGCCATTTATCCATTTATCTGTGCAAAAAAAATCTGCTCAAGGGCAACTGTTAGCAAAATACTACAAAAAAATCAAACAAACAAAAAAAAATCTTTAAGTATACATAAATATTTAAGTGTTTTCACATCACTGGGCTATGTTCTGCCTGCTGTTTTTCCCAAATCTCTAGTATCGTACACCACCATGATTTTATCATGACTCTAAAATCAGTTTAAAGCTTGAAAAGTTTTTAAAAGTACAGCTATTTTCGCAGCATATACCTTCATTCAGGCCCACACTGAGTTAGGTCTAATACCAACAAGGATTTTTCCACAATATTAAAAGCAAAATCACTTACCAGTAGAAAAAAATAAAGTATTAAAGCTAATGGGTGTTGTATCCCTTAATCTCACTGGAGTATTTGATGTTACACTTAAGCATTAAGATTAAGCTTTAGGAATCTTAATTTATGACTACAAAACATACTTTTGTAGGATCCTGTATGATCTTTGAGTTTAAGAAACTGAGTGACCGCATCCAGTACTCTCAGCTATTCAGAAAATTCATGATTCTTGGCATGCTTTAGGAGCAGAGAAAGAGGAATTAATCAATTTTTACCTTGATCTTTACACCTACTGCCTGTGTGGATCTGCAGTCCAGGAGATATGCAGCATGACTTTTTAAGTCTCACAATAATTTCAAAGCAGTGAACCCCCAGAAGTCTATATCCACTCAATATGATGAGCAGATGTCCAACACTCTCAATTCTTCATGTACCCTTGTGCATGTCCAGGCTTATAAACTCTCCTGAAGAAATGGTAATGGAGGAAAAGGAGCAGGTGGCAAAACCAACATGTTCAGCAGTCTTAAATATCTTTTCCTTATCAAAACTCCACCTAAGGGTAGAAAATTAACTGAAACTAAAATGAACAATAAAAGAATGGGAGGCACTGAACCCTCATCTAAAGAGCAATAACCAAATTGCCTTTCCCCAAAGTTAAGAGGCACTGAGAGCAGTGATGAGGAGGGACCCAATGACAATCACACCACTGTGTAATTAAATATATATCTCTGGTAACATCACCAGTGTTGGCTGTGAAAGCAGCTACTATTCCCAGCACAGGAAATTCACAATTTTGGTTTAATTTGGGGTTTTTTGTTGTTGTTGGGTGGGGGGTTTGTTTTTTGTTGGTTTGTTGTTGTTCTTGTTTTTACTTCTTGCTGCTTGTATAACAATGGTCTTATTGCGTATATCCAGGCAACGCATTGGACACGACTGAGTTCCACTTGGACCTCTTCCCAAATGTTATGAGACAGACAGGAAGATATTAAGAAAATATTCCTAATCTTTTTTACACCAGTAACTGATTTTACCTACACTTCAAAAATCTACTAAAACACAGGGAATCCTGAAGACAAGGGAAAACCATTAGAAAATTAAACTGAAATTATCTTAAATAAAAAGTTTGGACAGGGGATTTTAAAGTAAGTTTGTCTTGAATAAAGACAAGAAGAGTAGGGGTTGAAATCGTAATTTTAATTGCACTGTTCAGTGGAATCATCCCAGGGAAAATAATACAGAAATGGAAAAAAAGCAAAACCAAATAGCTCAGTACTTTCATTGGAATACTATTTTTTTCATTCTGGGGCTTCCAACTCATACCAGAAGTGATGGTCTCTAGCAGGCTCTTTACAGGCAAGTGGAGATTGAAAACCACTTATATCTTGCACCAACATGTCTCTAAGACATATCTCCGTTGCTGCTGATGCCAAGCAAAATACCAGAAAATTTAATTAAAAGCAGAGATTTAAACAAAAGTAGCTTTATACTGATTCTCAGTGGCCTTATTCTTCTCACTCTTCACAGCTATCAGAGATGGAAGGTCTGATGTCCTGTAAACTCCAGTCCTCATCCTCCCTTGGCAAGCTCTCAGTTCAGAGATGTAACCTTCAAAGCTGAGGTTCCCTTCAGACTCGTCACAGCATATGCCAGAGTCATCCAGCTTGACCCCATCCACATCGATTATCCTGTTTACAGGGAGCTCTGTTCCAGGGCTCCCTCTCACACCAGGAGGATTAAAGCTTCTGCTGGGCTTTGCTTTGTGAGAGGTCTGCTCACAGGAGTTTCCTGAAGTCCCTTGTGAATTGTTTTTCTTTCTGTTTGCACCTAACAGACAATTAAAAACAGAAAAACACAAAACAGGAGAGTTATGTATCTTCTGGTTTTAGCAGTTTTCAATATTGCAACCTTCTCTGAGGCCCTAATGGTAGTCAGCTGGGATACTCACCCACCAAAGAGACTTATTGATGTACCAAGTAGGTAACTAAACACTAGATCTCAAAGATAAATGTGAAATACTAATATCTATCTGTCTCATTGCAGCATTGGCACATGGCACTAAAAAGACTCCATTAAAAATAACTCCTTAGTATAATTCTGTACACCTCTAGAACAAAAAAATTCTCACACCAGCAAACCCAAAGGTGAAGGAGGAGAATATAGACCTTCCACTGGGGCAGAATGGGAGATGTTCCTTCAGTTGAACTGGTCTTCAAGACCCTGCTGATATAGTATTTTTACTTGGTATGGGCTTTAATTCTCTAGCAGACTAACAAGGGATTATTTGAAGTTGCAGTTCACTGTCCTGAACTGCAGTTTACAGGACAAGAATAAAACAAACAACTTTGCAGAATCACGGAATCACAGGATGGGTCTGGCTGGAAAGGACCCAGTGGGGCATCTGGACTCCCTGCTCAGGCAAGGTCATCCCAGGGCACATGGCACAGGATTGTGTCCAGATGGTTCTTGAATATCTCCAGTGAGGGAGACCCCATACCCTCTCTGCACAGCCTGTCCCAGTGCAGAAGTAAAGAAGTTCTTCCTCATATCCAGGTGGAACTTCCTGTGCATTGATTTCTGCCCATTTCCTTGTGTTCTATAGCCCAGCACCACTGAGCAGAGCCTGACTCCATCCTCTGTCACCCCCTCTTTAGATATTTATAAACGTTGCTGAGGTCTCCTCTCAGTTGTTTCTTCTCAAGGCTGCACAGGCCCAGTTCCCTGATTCTTTCCTCCTAAAGAGAGACTCTCCAGACCAACTTAGTTATTTACTGGACCTGCTCTAGGAGCTCCTTGTCCTGAGGAGCCCAGAACTGGACACAGCACTCCAGATGTGTCTCAGCAGGGCTGAGCAGAGGGGCAGGATCACCTCCCTTGACCTGCTGGCACTGCTCCCCCTAACGCACCCCAGGACTCCATTGGCCTCCTTAGCCACAGGGACACACTGCTGGCCCACGGACAGCTTGTGTCCACCAGGAGCCCCAGGTCCTTCTCTGCAGAGCTGCCTTCCAGCAGGTCAGCCCCCAGCCTGTGCTGGCCCATGGGGTTGTTCCTCCCCAGGTGCAGGACCCTGCATTTGCCCTCGCTGAATTTCAGAAGGCTCCTCTCTGCCCATCTCTCCAGCCCACCGAGGTCCCTCTGAAGGGCTGCACAGCTCCCTGAGGTCTGAGGGTTTCAAACACTCCAGAAACACCTGAATTACATCTAAAATCACAGCTGCCAGGATTCAGGCCTGTTCTCTAGACTACACACACAAAGTCGATACTATCCCAAGACAGCTGTAGTTTAAACCCTTGAGCCCCCAAAAGCCAGTTCTGTGTAAGGTGTGACCCTGCAAAGTACGAGCTTCTTAAAGCAAATGCACAGAAGCTGATTTGCCTGCATCAACAGCAGCAATAAGGGAAGGATGAAGGAGTTGATTTCAGGATTCCCACAACGTGGTTTCTGTAGTTGAGGTTCCCCCATAACGATATGAAGAGGGGCAACATTTTCAGAGACACAGAACTGCTTTCATTAGAGCAAACTGAGAGCCAAGAAAAAAAGAGAAACTTTCAAGGCACAAAAGCAAACCTGAGTGGGGGCTTCCATTTCATATTTAATTCCCTTTTTCTATATATCTTCTTATCCATCTTTTAAAAGATACCATCTTATCTGACATGCTTCACCCAAAGCATTCTGAAATCTTGTGCCACAGTATATGCAAGTGCCTGACCAGCATGTTTAGCCACACAAATCCCATGAAATTGGTGTGGTTAAACCCCATAGCTGTCTTTCAAATCTTTTATTTGTGTGTATTCCATGAAGTGATTGGTACAGTTTTATGCAAGGAAAAGAAATTTCCATGTATAATCATCGTAATCAAGAACTTTTTGATATGGATAATGGAAGAAATGCAAATGAAAAAGACAAAAAAAGCACTTTCATAGAGTTTCAATCAAATCACTCCAGGGTCTTCTTGAGGGTTAAAGCTTTCTATTTAAGAAAAATAAGTTAAAATCCTAAGTAGTGCAAGGCTTAGTGTTTTAGCTACAGTGGAGCCCCACGTGAATAATGAGGGTATTTCACATCAGTAATGCTTGCTGTTTTTTCAGAGGAATTAGATCAAACTCCAAACAAATCAGATGAGCAGAGAGAGGCAGAAAGCTCCCAGCCCTGTTAGCCCAGCATGACTCCAGCCTACTAAATTGCAGCTAGCATTTAATGGGACTATATTACACTTCGTGTTTAAATCTCCCTACTGAAACTGAACATTGGCTAAATTTTAACTGCTGTTTGCATGGCTGCGCTGCAAAATGCTGTTCTTCTGTTCTGGAACGTTTATCTTAACATGAGTGTACTGAATTGTTCTCTTGATCTCTTTAATCTGCTATTCTACGCCCTTTGAGGAAGACCTGTGACTCTCCTTTCAAATTGCTTTAAAAGAGCTACAAATTGCTGAAATGCCTACTAATGACAAATTACCACAAATACATGGCATTGACAGAGCATGACTCATCCAGCTGTCCTAGCACTGAGAATACATCCTCCTATAAAATGTCATGTAAAGGAACATCTTTGATTAGGGTGGAAGGTCTCAGATCTGTTGACTTGGACTAGGTTGAAACACTTTCCACAGTCAAAAGACACAGCCTGCATTAACAGGGCACAGGAGATGAAAGAGCTGGAAACTCCTGCCGAGGAACACTGGAAGGTGCAAGTATTATCTAGGTGTTAAGCCCTTCTACAGCTAAATGTAAGAAATGCCATTAAGTCTTGGAAATATGGCATCACTGAGTCACCACGCGAAGCAACTGGGCGTGGAAGTTGTCTAATGGGAACACAGCAAAAAAAAGGTCAATGTTTGCTCTCAGGCTTCACAAGACATACGCTCATCTGAACAAGAACACATCCGCATTATAGACATTTTTCTATTAATGTCCTTCTCAGGAGCAATCTCTCTAGCATCAAATAAATTACTACTAGAGGCAGCGCAGTAATAGAGAACATCTTGTCTAGAATACCAGTTCAAAAGAACATGGAATTACTAAGGCATGATACTGTGAAAATGATTTCACTTTTTCTGTCAGGGTAGAAAAGACCTTAGCTCATCTTCATCAAACAGGAAGATGATTTGAAGAGTAGCACTACACAGAAACAATATTTCACTGCAAATTTTTTCCTAATTTTTTTAAGAAAAAGCTTTTATGGACCAAGGCTATTTAACACAATAGGTGAGATTTGCCCAACCAGCTTGTGTATAAATGTATCCCACAAGTTTTTAAGTAGACTCAAGATTTGCATGTGATCAGTGGAGCTCTATAATGAGGGTTCACTGGAGTTTGTAACACTTTTGCACTGGTCTCCTTCTCATGTTTTCTTTTTGAGTAACAAATACCTGAAGACACTTAGCTGTGCAGGGCACCACCTAAGGCACAGAGGGCCTCCACAGGTAAAATTTCTCTTCATATATTCTTGGCTGAAGTGATGAATACCTCCATGGAGAGCTCTGCAAATGCTTTGCCATGTATGAATCATGTCAGGAATGTTACTACATTTTCCCAAATCTAACCCCTCAGATGTCCTACCTAACTTCAGGAGAGAAAAGAAGACACTGCTTATGGCAGCAATCACACAGGTGAATTTCCAGGCTGGAATACCACATTCACACCTATTGGTAATCTCCTCCCTTTCTAAGCATTCCACACAGCTCTCGGGAATTTTCTTGTGCATCTGATCCTGTTAATATGTTCCAGCTGGTTTAAGGATGGGAAGATGCAGGTCATCTTTTGTCCTTAAACCAGAGATCTGCTTTGTTACAGACTCACAGCCAAATGACTGCTTAGAAGGCTTAGCTGCACCCATCTGCATTCTTCCAAAGGTGACTACAATCAGGCACTGTTTTGGATGATCTCCGGATTTCTGTTACCAATATTTCTCTTTTTCTGGTATTTGGACTTTGTGTATTATTCTCAAGCACTTTAAATTTAACATTATCATTACGGAGAACTATCTTTATAGAGAAAGACAAAGGGAATTCTTCTTCTGCATAAAATCTTCCTCAAGATCGAAGCAAAAGATCACAAGACATTGTC
>VYZR01091752.1:4153-27551 GCA_013400675.1 Oxylabes madagascariensis
CCTTTCCTTTCCTTTCCTTTCCTTTCCCTGATTTTTGTATGAAAGTGCTTTTCATTCATATTAAGTGTGTTTTCAGACCAGAAATGCATGCACAGTGTGAATTTCTGGAGGAACTAACAGTGGGCAATTTTACCATCATTTCAAAATCCTGAGTGCTGTTTTCCAGGGACGAGCCTGAAAAGGCCAGTTATTTACAGGGACACAAAAACATTGCAGACATGGAAAAAGAAGCCCCACTCCATTGTGCAAAACTCCTGTAAATGCATAAAGGCTCCGAAAATCAGCGATGGGGAAAGGCCCTTCCTCTGGGAGCAACTCAGGCAGCAAGAGTGAATGCTCCCAGCCATTGCAAAATGAGGGTACATGTCAGTGATATCCTCCAGTCACCCCCGTTGCAAGCTGTTGCACTGGGAACACTGCAGTGGGATTAAACAATACTCTGGAATGGATTAACCACGGAATGGCTGCAGCTCTCTGCCAGTCGCTCGGCTGGGTTGGTGTTCCTGCCCTTTGTGCACCACGGCTCCACAGCAGCTCATGCCAGCCTGGCTTTGCTCCTCGGGTACAGCATTTTGGCACCAAGGAATATTTGTGGACCTGGGTGGTTCTGTTGAAGTCCCGTGTCTCTGTCTGGCTTGGGACGTGCTGCAGGAATCTCAGCATCCTGCAGGGTCCTGTCTGAGCAGCCTGGCTGCAGCAAGTGAGCTGACCAGCACTGCTCACTGGCCTAATCAGCTGGAGTGTCCTATGCATTCCTCTCAAAGCTCCTTCAAAACCCAGAGCTAAAGGACAGATGAGCCCTGTAATGAAAGGGGAAGTATCATATTTTACTACCAGATTTGAGAAAAATCCTATTCATAGCTCTTCTGGGACCATAATGGCTTCTGAAACATATTTTGTCTTGAAAGCTGAATTAAGGATGCCAGTCAGGGTGACAAGACTTCTGTGGAATCTGCATTTGCAAGAGGGAGAAGGGAGAAATGTGTATAATCAAAAAAAGAAAAAATATTGTTCAAATATCAAGGCAAGAATGCAGAAGTAGGACTAGGTTTCACTCCTTAATTTTTATTTTTTAAAGTGACTATGTGTTGGGTTTCGTTTACTTGTTAGGGTTTTTTAGGATAGGCATTTGAAGAATAAGAAGAAATCCTGGATGATTGAAAGCAGCAATTCTCAGATCAGAAGGGTACCACCAGTAGTTCTGGTCAGGTCGGTGTGCTCTCCTGTGCATTTCATTCAAGTGTAATAGTAATAACTAATGAAGAAAGGACTCTGAGGCACCTACTGAGTCAGCTAAGGCAAAACTCCACTTTTAAATAAAGAAATTTTACCTGAGTAAGTGCTCAACATAGACTGTAAAATCTGGTTATGAAATCCCCAGCTAAGCTGGTAAGAAACCAAAATCCTTCAGACAGACAAGTAAAATAGGATTTTCGACCTTCATAGTTATTCACATCCTACTAATGAGTTCTGGCATCTGTGGCAGAATTGTTAAAGGGGTATTGATCTCCTGCAAAATTTGGTGTGTAATAGTGATTTGCAGACACATAGAAAATATTGAATCCTTCTCCCTTGTTATTTCCCAGTGGGCTGATCAGTTGGGGAGTACTGGAAATGCAGATGGCATTTCCATTTCTCCTTTTCATCCATCAAGTGGGTATTTGATGGTCCATCTGATCAGCATGACTGGGGTGTTTTTTCTCCTTTTTCACAAAAAACGTTATTGAATGTTGGTATTTGACACAGTCATATATTATAAAGCAAAGGTTTAATGAAGGGAGCTAGTTATAAACAGGCCCTTGATCCTGAGTAGAATTAAAGCAATTTTTTGGGGGATAGTTTTAAAAATAGCCAGTGCTGTTAAACATACTTGTATTTCAATACATATTTTTCCTGCTCTTTTAAATGTCACTGCCTCCTCTACTGAGAGTGTTACAACCTGCATCTGCAAGCAGGACTGTGTGGCAGTTTTCCAAGAAGAACAGTCATGAGCACACCTGTACCACATTTCCCAGTGGGAGTTAGATGTGATCTTACCAGCTGATGGCACGTCCAGCCAGAGCGGGGAGAAAATCCCAGGGTACCATTCCAGATCCAGCATTTCTACCTGACCCATCAGGGTCAGATCATCCTAGGAGACTCCCTTGGGATGATCTCACACACGCCTTAGAAGAAAAGTAAGTTGTGTTGTCCTCAGGGAAAACTACTGCTGTTTTTTCCTGAGGATTGCTCGTGCCATTACAATCTGGAACAGGGAACTGGATTCAGTGAGCTTGTGTCGTATGCCTGACCTCTTCCCCTTCTTTGGAAAAGCTACCCAAATTTGGCTGAGCAATAAATGTCTATTAAAAAAAAAAAATCCACCCCTACATGATTCATGGAGACTTCTGACTCCAGAGCAGGGGTTGAGCAGTAAAGATGAAGCATGAGACCATGTGCTGCAGAAGAAAACAAGATATTGAATAGCTGCTCATTAATCAAGTGCTGGGAACAGAGTGAGAGAGGTACAGCGGTAAAATGTAGCAGGCAATTCTTACAATTAAAGGCTATTTCAGGATGCAAATGTAGAGAGGGAGGTGGGGGAGTGAAGTGATATTACACTAGCAACCTTAATTTACACATGCCTTACTTCTGAAGTGCTCAACTTGATAATTCTGCTGCTGCTCTATGGGCACAAGAGCAGGTTTTTTTCCTATTGTATGCAGTGTTTTTCTGCCTTTCAGTTCCCTGTACTTCTGTGGCTTTCAAAGATGTGGAATATTTGTGACTGCCTTGTGCTGCGATGATGTGATTGCAGAGCTCTTTTCAGCTCAGTGGAAGAAATGAAAGGTTGGGCTCACTGCGAGCAGTTGCTAAGCAAGCAAGCAAGCAAGCCTATTTTAAGCTGTTCCACAGAAGTACATACTGCCTTGATTGGTTATTGATTCCAGTTTCATTATGGAGAAAGCACATTTTTAGCCACAAACATGGGCAGCCACATGTTGAGCTGCAAGTAGGAAAACTATAAGGCTCTGCTGCAGGCTGCACTGAACCCAAGCATCCAAAAAAGTTGAGGACCCACATTTCCCACTCTAGCAAATGGCACCAGTCTCTTGAGAACAGTTTTCTTGGCTCCTTCAGCTATGTTGAGCTTTGGATTCAATTCATTTAGGAGTTGGTTGTGACTTGGACCTTGCAGGCTGTCCCTAGACTGGCAGATGAAACAAAGCCTCAGACTGTTTTGAACATTGGAGCGTGACTGTCTATTCTGCAAAACTCTTGGACTGGTCCAGGAAGTGGTGGAGACTGCATGAATTACTGCCCTCCCCAACAGTGCCAAGACATGCAAGCCTTTAAGAAGGTGCTGCAGGCCCTTCTGTGCAGGATGGCTCAGGTGTGTATGGGCATGTTCAGTGTTCTAGGAAGTGGTAGGTACACTCAAATGAAGAAGGGGCTCTGTGTATTTATATCAACATGGGCAGCCATGCTTCCCAGAAATACACAGCGAGGCAATGCCTTACAAATCTGTGCGGATTTCAGTAGGTGTATGAAGGGAGCAAACTTGTACATGCTGCCTCGGAGTGCATGGAAAGAAGAGATGCTGGGGCTCTCTTTACCCCAGCTGAGCCAAAATGGAGGTTTGTGGCAATTCAGCACTAGCCAAGGGCAGGAAGAATTCAGGCACAGAACAAGAACAAGCCTGCGGACACTGGGCTTTTGATATACCCTTTCTTCAGAGCTGTGCCAGTTCAATCATTAGTTGAGAATAAATAACAACAAAGTACCTCCCTGAATCAATGTTTGTAGGAAGAGAGCCCAAGGTCAGGCACATTTAAAAAGGACACTTCTTCCCCTGAAGAAAGCCAGAGTCTGTGAAAATGAAAGACTTGGAAACCGTTAGCTATTTCCTGAAGGCTTTTCTCATTCCTTCTCACGCAAGTTAACGTGTGCTTTGCCTGGATGGAAGTGGGTATTTCTTTTTTTTTTTTCAGAAGTATTGGAGATATGTTATTTTCCTTTTGAAGGAAGGTTCCAGACCCTGCAAATTTTCTCGGTTTCATGGCCTGAAAGAACTGAAATGTGGTCACTTGTGTGGGTGGCAAAAGTCATCTGTTTGGGCCTGTTTTCAGAGGATGTTTGAGACAGACACCCCACAACAATGAGAGAAGAGAAAGGAGTCCTCTCAGTGCCTGTTGGCACTAGACTGCTACTGAGACAGTTGTTTCTGAAATTCCTATGCTGACCTGTGGATCTAAACGATTATCCATTCAAATTCTGATAATCCATTTGTCATCAGCAGGACTCAGGCCAAAGTCTGCAGTGACAGTTCTCTGGCCTGAAGGCCCAGGTTTTCCTTTTAAGATTGGCAGGAAAAAGGGCAGGTTACTGCTAGATATTTTTCCTGTTTAGGTTAGGGTCTAAATGCAGATCTTGGTTCATATTTCACCAGTGTAAACCAGCCCCATCTCTCATTAATGTTTCCTTAATATTTGATCAGTTGATCAGTCTTCCTCTTTGGTTCAATGACTATTTAATCATGTATATAAAATCAAACAACTTCAAAAATGAGACATTTGGAGCCATTCTCCCCAGCCACAGCACACAGCTCTGCACTGACCAATGGAGACTTCAGAGACATGTCAAGCCTCTGCTCTGGCTCAACTCAAAAGTTTGAGCCTGGACTTCTCCCACACTCTTTGTAGGGTCCCAAGCAAAGGAAGATCTTTTCTTGGTCTAGCCGTGCGGTTTCAGTCCTACCAGCTGCATTTTGATGACTGTCTCTGTGTTTCTCAGTCAGGACTTGAACCTGGCTTCCCAGGTGACAGGCTGTTTTGGGGCCCTGCTGTTCTGTGCTGTTCCCCAGGATAGCAGATTTGGTTTAGAGAGAGATGGTTGAAGTGACTGAAGCAAAGATAGGAGCTGAGTATTGCTGGATTCCAGGACCTTTGCTCTTTCCTAGTCCTCAGAAGGGCAAGGAATGTACCTGGCATGCTGAGCTCCCCTCAGGCCTTGTACGGGGGTAGCCTGTTTTCTGGTCTGAAGACTGAGAATTCTCTAGGCAGCAGTGGGATCAGGAAGAGCAGAGGATGCAGTGCTAGCATGGGCATGAGGGCTTGTTCCTTGGTGTCTGGCCTTGGTACTATGTTAGTTAATTCTTCACCCAAATGCACCTTTGTTCTGGGGTCCTCTTTCCCTTGAAGAAGTAAGAGGATAGATTTTTTATCAGGAATATGATGCCGTTTAGTAATGAGATGGAACAACTTGCTTACACCATGCCGATCACCATAAGTAAAGGAATTCAGACCACTGTTTTTGTTTTGAATGTACTATAACTCTGACCTCTAGAAGTGCTTCATTTTTTGATATACTTTGAGCAAGGTGTTCAAAATGAGGAAAACAGGATCAAATTTAACATCTCATGTTTCTCAAGACTTCACTAGCAGAAAATAAATTTCTGAAACTAAGCCAAGACCACATCAAAATCATATCAAACCATGTCCATTTCTGCTTAATGAGGCATCTTCATATAGACCAGTTAGCACAAACACTTATTCATTCATCCTTTCACTAACCACTCAACCAGAAAAATATAACTGATGTTTAAATGGTGCAGTAGGAGAGACAGGCAGGTTAGCCAGGCTGAAGATAGGGCTAGTAATTTCACAGCGTAACAGGAAGGCTCTTCAACACTCTATGAATTGATTGAGGCTGCACTAGAAGACATGGGTTTTGCTAAGGTTAATAACAGCTGACATCTTGACCTATTCCTGCAGTTTACTGTACCAGCATCAGTCCCAGGTTCTGCTTGTCTTCTCTCTCTGTCTAAAGATGGTGATGAGAGAGTTGAGTGCCCATGAGTAAGAATCAGGGGGGAATGCCAACAAGGCAGGTACCCTGGTGGGAGTCTCTTACAGACCACCCGACAAGGGTGAAGCGGCAGGTGAAATATTCTGTAAGCAGCGGGGAGAAGTCCCACAATCTCTCGCCCTTGTTCTTGTGGAGGACTTCAACTTATCAGACATCTGCTGGAAATACAACACAGCAGACAGAAAACAGTCCAGGAGGTTCCTGGAGTATGTGGAAGACAACTTGGTGACAGAGCTGGTGACAGAGCTGGTGAGGGAGCCAGCAAGGAGAGATGTCCCACTAGACCTGCTCTTTGTGAACAGAGAAGGGCTGGTGGGTGATGTGATGGTCACTGTAAGGCAGCCTTGGAAACAGTGACCATGAAATGACACAGGTTTTGGTTCTTATAAGGAAAGTAAAGAAGGTAGTCAGCAGAACTGCAACCCTGGACTTCTCTAGGGCTGAGTTTGACCTATTTAGGACACTGGTTGAGAGAGCCCCTTGGGAGGCAGTCCTGAAGGGAAAAGGGGTCCAGGAAGGCTGGACATTCTTCAAGAAGGAAATGTTACAGGTGCAGGAGCAGGCTGTCCCCGTATGCTGAAAGATGAGTTAGTGGGGAGGAAGAAGTGCGGATGAACAGAGAGCTTTGGCTGAAACTCAGAAAAAAATGGGGAGTTTATGACCTTTGGGAGAAGGGGCAGGCAATTCAGGAGGCGTACAAGGCTGTTGTGAGGTTATGCAGGGAGAAAATTAGAAGGGCTAAAGCCAAGCTAGAACTTAATCTGGCTACTGACATAAAAGCAATAAAAATGTTTCTATCAATTCATCAGCAACACAAGGAGGGCTAAGGAGACTCTCCATCCTCCATCATGGAGGATGGCTCATGGCTTGGATGGGTGCACTGTTTGCTGGGTAAAAGATCGGTTGGATGACTTGGACCCAGAGAGTGGTGGATAGAGTTAAATCCAGCTGGTGGCTGGTCACAAGTGGTGTCCCCAGGGCTCACTTTTGGAGCCAGTCCTGTTTAATTTCTTTGTCAACAATCTGGATGAGGGGATTGAGTGCACCCTCAGTCAATTTGCACAGGACACCAAGTTGTGTGAGAGTGTTGATCTGCTGGAGGGTAGGAAGGCTCTTCAGAGGGATCTGGATGAGCTGGATCAATGGGCCAAGGCCAGTGGTATGAAGTACAGCAAGGCCAAGTGCCAGGTCCTGCCCTTGGGTCTCAACAACCCCAGGCAGTGCTACAGGCTGGGGGCAGAGTGTCTGGAAACCTGGCTGGTGGCAAAGGACCTGGGGATGCTGGTCAACAGCAGCTGAACATGAGCCAGCTGTGCCCAGGGCACCAAAAATGTCAATGGCATCCTGGCCTGGATCAGCAATAGCGTGGCCAGCAGGAGCAGGGGAGGGATTGCCCCCAGTATTTGGCACTGGTGAGGCCACACCTCAAATCCTCTGTCCAGTGCTGGGCCCCTCACTACAAGAAAGACACTGAGGGGCTGGAATGAGTCCAGAGAAAGGTTGGAGCACATGTCTTATGAGAAGCAGTTGAGGGAGCTGGGATTGTTTAGCCTGGAGAAAAGGAGGCTTATAGGGGACCTTATCACTCTCTATGACTATCTGAGGTTGTAGAAAAGGAGGGATTTGGTCTCTTCCCTCAAGTAACAAGCAGTAGAAAAGGTAACATCCTCAAGGTGTGTCAGGAAAGATTTAGATTGGATATTAGGAAAAATGATTCACTGAAAGGTTATCAAACATTGGAAAAGCTGTACAAGGAAGTGGTGGAGTCCCCATCCCTGGATGTATTTAAAGGATACGTAGCATGTGGCACTTTAGGGACATGGTTATTGGTGACCTTGGGAGTGTTGGGTTAATGGTTCAGCTTGATGGTACTTTCCAAGCTAAATGATTCTATGATTCTAAGTATCCAGTGCTGGATTTAGCCTCTGTACAGAGTTGGGAAGTACCATCATTTGAATGTTGCTGCCCAGCCCTGGTCCCCACGGCTGGGTGTACCCAGGCACACAGCTGGGACATCTCCACCTGGCTCCCCAGGGTCCCTCACCCATGCTGTAGGAAGCACAGGATTCGTGCTGATGGTGGAGCTAATGGGGTGTGAGTGAATATTGAGGTTTGTCATGTGGATATTATAGTTTGTGAGTATGTTTGCCAGCTGCTCCTGTGACCTGGAGTTAGACTCTGTCTACAGGGGTCCATTAGGAGACTTTTCATGCTGTATTTATTCTTGGGGAAAAGACATTGAAACAACATGACCCAAAAGACACTAGCAAATCTGAAAACTATAGAGTAAATTACTGCAGGGAAAAGGCACTCTCTGCTCAGTGCCTGCCTGGTAATGATGCTTTCTTGCTCTTCTGTTTGTTCTAACCTAGTGTTTCTTTGCAGGCAGCATAAGGCCAGTGGCAAAAGTACATCTCACAAGAACCAATTGGCTTCAGATGTGGACTTCACAGTTGTTATCACTGGCTGTTATCACCAGCAGCAACAGCAGCTCAGTGGGGCACAAGTCAGAGCAGCTTGAAGTCTCAGGTGATGTGTATTTGCAATGCATTTTGAAGGCCATACCTTGAGCTCTGGGTGAGGGTTGAAGGCACACACCAATCATGCCAGGTGGAATCTGAAAGAGATCCTTACGATTGATGTCTCTATAGGAGCCACCAGACTGTCAGAGTGGAGAGGAAAGGACAGGAAGGTATAGACTGAGGGCAACACTCATCTGGACACCATTTCTCCTCAATGCCAGGGTTGGGCCTCTTTATCTAGGACAGCACATGCACCAGGATAGCCATACAGAGGAGTCAGACCTCCAAAGCTGAGGCAGATATAAGGATTTTGTCGTGAAACAGGCCTAAACATAGTTGTGTGTGGCTGGTAATACGTGGAAGATGCTGATGCTGGGAATTTTGTCTATTTGGGTTGTAGTTTCCAAAACACAATTGCAGTTAAAAGGTTCAGCACTGGTGTTGCAAAGGTGTGGAAGGCTCAGGAACTATGTGTAGGATTTATTGTTTCACTCATTGGCAATACGGTGAGTCTTAGGTTCTCCTTACCACCCATGGAAAGCAAGGTTCATTTAGCTGAGCTTACCTAAGGATGTGATGGCTTTCTCTATGGAAGTACCTCTTTCCCCTTCTCAATTTGAAAAATATCTCGGAAACAACTTGCTCTGACCTGGACACGTTTCCTATAAAAGTCTAAGTGGGACCAGATGGTTCCTACCACCCATGCACAAAGGAGACCACCAATTTGAGCTACAAATAGGAGCAATGGCTGCTGGTCCTTGGCTTGTTCTGTTGATCCTGCCATGGAGTTGGTCTTGGCTTTCCAAATTGTAGCAGAAGGCAGCAACTCAGTGATTTTTCTTTATTACTTTACACCAGGTTGTGCTAAGCAAAAACTGCTGATGTTAAAGGATATTCTGGGTGCCTCGTACAGGTATTTTTTACTCTCGAAGACTAGTAGGCGGAAGTTTAATCTCTCTCCTATAATTACTTGCTTCCTCTGTTGTATACAAAATTGAATTGGCTTCCTTCTGTTTGAGCCTGCACAATGTTAGAATACATGGGCAGCAGTACAGATCTCTGTGCTTTTGCTGTCCTGCCTCCTTGCCTATTAGTTTCAGCACTATTTCAGCTTCATGCTTGTGCCTGCATGCTCACTCTGATCTGGGATCCCTGCCAGCTGCTACAGCCACGTCCTAATACCAGCTGGGATGTGTAGGTGCTGCAGCGATAGGATGACGCTCATAGTACTGGACATTTATTTTTGACGTTTTGCAGAAGATGAAAGCACCTTCTCTGTGGGCTCTCAGCCTCTTCAGGAGCATGCTGTTAATGGGCTTGCTCCCAAAGGCAAAGATCTTTCCCATCTCCCATTTTCTTGGATTTTGGGATCTCATGGATTTCCGTGAGATGTGTGGGCATTTGACACTTCAGATTAACAAGCTCTGTTCCTGCCAAAGCAGATATTTCCTGGCACCCACTGTGCCCACATGGGAAGAGCTGCTTCCAGAAATCATTCTCTTAGAAGCCTCAACCCTGTGCTGGGAGTTCCTGCAACTGGATCAGGCTTTGCATTTATTTATGGGCTAGAAGAATAGTTGATTTCAGTCAGACACTCTATGAGCATGAAGAAAAACAAAGCTGAACATCTCCTCCCCATGTTACCAACTGGTCTTATTGTACAGTGGTTTTGTCAGCAAGTTATTTAAGATCTTAATCCTTTTCAGCTCTCAGGGGGAACCCTGAGGTAGAGTGAGACTGGAAAGAGAAGTGATTTTCATTTGGATTTTATTTTTTTTTTCTCTAATGCTGTAACCTGATGAAGAGGCAACGGCATTTCACAATGTGTACTCCATTCAAGGCTACCTGCTTAAAATGAGGAAGGTGGAGGAGTAAGAAGAAAAGACTCCTTTAAATCTGTAGGGGAACTCTGGTGCCTGTAAGGGCTATTTAAAGAAGAAGTAAAACCACTTTATCTTGTTAATGTATTTCTTCATTGTAACTTATGCTGCCATTCACACAGTGTCAGAAAGCTATTGTGAGCCCTTGTATAAACCCACCCTGTAGACTTGAGGAGCTTGAGTCCATGGCTCTGCCAGCCCTAGAATATTGGTGATAGGATAATAGCAGGTTTCACTCTTAAAAGTTTTTTTTGAGGGGTTAATGCACAAGAGGAAGAATGTTAATGATTCCCAACAGACCACCTACTTAGCTGCTAGTAATAGGCAATCTCTAGTGTGTGCACTGTGGTAGAGGTGAGTTCTGAAATGAGATGTGAAATACAAGCTAGGAGCTTTTGCAAATTATTTTTGCAAGGCACTCCATGAAATGCTACATCACTGAGATATCTGAGAAGAAAGCCCAGTTTGGGAAATTGCTTCCAGCAGCAGCTGGAGGAAAGTTATCATTTCTTTGGGCATTGCCACTCACGAGAAGGAAAGCCAGATGGACAGTTCAGGAGGATAACGTGCTGGGAGCAACAGGGGAATAGACAGAATAATGACATAAAGGAAAGATGCTTGAGGACAGGCTTTGTCTCAGCTAACACTAAACATTTAGTCATCTAGGCTCTCTTTGTGGTCAGCAGAGCATGGCACTTTGAAGCTGTGATTCATCTGACCTATTTTGGGTACTACCCTACCTAGGATGAGGTAAATTACACTTTATCCATGCCTGTTTCTTCCTCTTGGTACTGAGAGAGCTTCAAGCACATGGCCTAGATACAGACATCTGTATTTTAGACACGTCAGGGGAGGTGAGACAAATCCTCCTTTGCACATGGAGTGGGACTGTAACAGAGGACATGGATTGGCCACATGGCACCCTGTGAATCTGGGACAGCATCCAGTCACCCTCTGCCCTTGTCTGCTGAAGAGATGAGGAACCAGAATGAGAGAGGATGGAAACCAAACAAGGAAGAGAGAGGAAAGAGAACGGGGAGCTCCATTTCAGCCATGTTGTTTCGGCTCTTATTGAATGCTCCTGCAAGGAATATGAGAAATGTAGGCTGAGGAGAATAACACAATAAATTAGAAATGGGAAAATGTGTGTTACAAGTTTCACTGAGATGTGAGCTTCTTCACGAACAACCAACATTATTATAACGATCAACTGAAAAAGGAACAGTGACATTTATTATTATAATTTTGATCTAAAATTGCATTCCAAAATCTTTATAGACTATCTTAAACTTGCTGAAATCTATATTTTGTACTGAAAAACACTTTTTGCATGAGTGGAAAAAAAGAAAGCTTTTGTGATGACTGCAGCACAAATTTTTGTGAATGGTTCTTTAAGCTGCATTGCCAGAAATGTCATGAATCTGCTCAGAACTCCAAGGAAGGGAAGTGGTTTGAAATTCCTAACACTGCTCTTTCAGCCAGAATAGCCATTTTGGGTGTACTTCACATGAAGCATGGCTTCAGGGCTTGATATGTCTTCATGCTGGGCCCTGTATTGTGCCAAGGAACTTCTCAGTGTTTAACAAATAGTAATAGATATAAGCTGTGTAAGCATATGTGAATCTTCATGTTATAATTTCACATGTAGAAAAATGATCTCATAGGCACATAGGAAGTACAACAGATGGTAAAATGTGTGCTGGACTACATTCAGGCTGGAGAATAAGTCTCCTCGACAATAAAAGCACAAATGCTGGATGGTCCCCTCCAGCCATGCACACAAAGTACTGCCTTGGTGAACTGAGATAGAGGAGCACAGATCAAAACAGATTAAGAGGCCACCTTTGATCTGTTTTTTTCCTCCTATTACTGCAAGTTGCAGCACTGTGACCTGTCATTCCCTGTGTGGATATTTAAAGGTGAGTGTGCATGGACAGCCCTCAGCTGGGTTACTGGGAGATGAGTACCCAGCTGCATTATTCCAGTTTTGAACACGTGCAATTCCACCCATTTCAGAGGTATTTCACCTGCAGTGAAACTGTCTCAGTAAGGTGGTTCTTGATGAAGTCTTATAGCTTAACCTTGCTTTTTTCCACCAGAGATCATCCTTGGTGGAGATAGATGAATCCTAGTCCACACTCCTGCTTCAAGGCATGAGTTTCTCTCAGAGGGCCAAGGGCCAAGCTGCAGCCCTGAGAAATAACAAGGTAAGCTGGGAAAATCAGCAATAACCATGAACTGGCTGGGTTCAAAATTTCTGCTGGAAGAGGAAAACTGACAAATGGGGCCATGCCAGATTGCAAGGAAGTTTTCCTCTGTATACTAGCAAAACAGGTACCAGCAAAGCACTGTAAAAGCAAACCACAGCAAACAAAGCCTCTTCCCAACATATTTCTCACCAGAAAGTTTGTAGGTAAACAAAAGCTGTACATGCCAGGTCTATTATAAAAGTAAGCTGAGCTGGAAGATTCCTTCAATTATATCAGTGTGAACATTGTTGAATGCAGATCTGGCCAGTTAGTAGCCCCTGATTGATGTACAATATTAGATTCATGCCTGCATCAGGAGAAAAATTATCTTTTATTGTCATGTCAGTTTTTATTCTCCTTTCTCTTTGCTACAGGTTGCCTGATGGGCTATTCTGGAGTGTTAAATACAAATCATCACAGTGCTTTATTGGATAAACTTCTCTACATTGGGCAGATCACATGCTTCAGAGACCAAATCAGCTCACATCTATCCATTGGCAACTTCCATTCAAGGGCAGTGGCTTTGGCACAGCTGTCCATGATTTCATGGCAGAATTCAGGAAAATTTGATCACAAAATTGGAGGAAATATGATTTGAAAATGGAAGGACAGGCAGTGAAAATTTTGTATTGAGATGCTGAGATATCAATGCTGAGATACATTGGAGTAATAAGATCTATGATTCGGGTTTGGGGATTTTTTTGTTTGTTTGTGTTTGTTTGGTGGGTTTTGTTTGTTTGTGGCTTTGTTTTTAGTCTAGATCCTGTCTTTTCCATTCACCTTAGTGTATATCTTAGGGAAATGCCTTTGCACCTCTCTTTTCTTAAAAGTAATCCAGCACTAACTGTGTCTGCTTACATGATTTATTCATTCAGACCATAAATGGCACCCAGAGTCCATGGAAGAGCATTGGAGTTAGAAATTGCAACTTGCTTTGAAGTAAACTCCCCAGAGGTTTTAACTGGTAGAGGTCAGTGGGAGATGGGGACAGAGTGAGGAGGTGGGAGGTGCTGTCTTGAGGAGAAACTGTGTTTGTGATCTCTATAACTTGCATTCTTGACAACTGGAGGGGGATTTTCCTAATAGAAAACCTGTGAGCTATATGAGGAGGATAATCCACTTGACCCTTGCACTCTCCTAAGCCTTTAAGTCATCATAGCATTTCATTTCTTACCAGCTGCAGGGCCACTTCTTGGGATTCATTTTGATTGCAATGCTAAACCAGCATTGGTTAGCCAGGAGGAAGACCAGAGTAGGAGTGTCAGAGCAGGATACGTGAGTGGGGACACAGCAATCATATTTGAAGAGGGTGAGAGCTGGGGGCAGCGAGGAAGATAAACAGGGTGTGTTTGTGCGAGTGACCTTATTTATTTCAGCATCCTGAGGAGGGACCAAATGTACTGCATTGAAGGAAGTCAGTCCACACACATTCGGGAGTGGGTCCAGCACTACGTGGCTGGCACCAGCCCAGGCGCTGCTTTGCAGGGTGACAGCCTGGGGTTCTCAGGGCAGCTGCTGTCCTCAGCGCTGGCTTTTGAGAGGTCTTTGCATTGCAGGCTGCGCTGAAATGGGCAGGGTGGTTGTTCAGAGCTGGCAGGAAGGGCGTTCTGCCCTGGCACCCCCAGCCCTGCGGCCGGCACCAGCAGTGGGGGAGGACCCACAGCCCCACGGCACTGAACAGACCCCCATCAGCGAGCAACTGATTCAGAACCGTAATTTGTTACTTCAGCATTTGGCCGCTGACTGGCTCATGGACCAGCCCCGACATTATTCCTTTTTAATACTGTATTTGTTATCCTCTGAATATTTTGGGTGGGTAATTATCCAGTGTGTACTGTGTATTGCAGAGCCCAGGAATATTTGCTTTGGCTTTACTTCCTGGTTAGTTAGGGTGTGTGGTTGCTGGCCTGGTTCTCATGGCATTGTTTCTGACTACGTAAATGAAATTTTTATACAAGAGAATAATGAATACAGACCAGAGAATAAGGCACATCCTGTGGCAATTTCACAAAGGCAATTTTTCTTGCTGAAACCCATAAGGGGCTCAGCAGTTGTGATTATTTACACATGTACTTAATGGCTGTCCACATATGACTGATACAGGGTAACAGACACCTAGTAACCAGAGACAGCTGCGTTTGGTGGGTGCCTTGAATCATCTCTGGCTTTGTCTGTTTTCTTTCCCTCTCCTCTTTCCTGTTAGACTGTAGAGGCGCTTCTAAGGATGAGGAAGAAAACCTTCATTTAAAACCGCATGAAACCAAAGGCTGGGTGTAACCAGCTTCAAATCCAGACAAGAGTCAGCATGTAACTTCATGTGTTACTGTTTTCATCGTTCAGCATATCACATGGATGGCGTGGCATTTTAAAACACACAGAGGGTTGCTGCCACACATGCAGTAATGTGTGCACATACACGCACACCCCTGGGTGTACGCATACTTTGCACCCAGTTTGGCTGTGGTGCCAGCAGCAGCAGCCGTGCTGTGGTGAAGAAAGCTCAGCCTGAATGTTCTCTCAGCTCCCTGTGCCGAGACCCACTTTACCACAGCTGAAATGGCTGTGAAAACTGGCTATTTTAAAGAGTTTGTCTGAGCTAGGTGTCAGTCAGAGCGATTATTCTACCCTTAAAAGCAAAATTAAAGAGTTTGCTTTTTCCAAATCTTTGAATACGATCTTGTGGCTATGTTAATGCACACTTGCATGACTTCAAGACATTGAAACTTCAGTATCAAGTGTCACAAATGTATGTCCAAGCCCCAAGTGTGATCATGGTACTCAGACAGCAGCTGTGGCTAAAGAGTTCAGTCTATCACTTCTCATCCCACAAACAAATGGCAAATGTTCCTGAGGGTCTTTTAAAAGTAAAAGAGATCAGATATAAGAAAAAAAAATTGCAATGCGTCTAGAAAATAATGTTGGTAAAACACTGGAAACCACAAATTCCACTGACATGGGATTTTATTATTTGCAGGTGCTTTTGTTTACTGCCTGTGCAGGTCCGGACCTTGCCTTGCATACACGGTGGGGACTTGCTGCAAGAGGACATGAGTGGAGGGGAGGGGTAAGGATGGGTGTTATTTGCAAGTTATCAAACCCACTGTTTGTGAGAGAATGGAAAACCTGATAAAGAGGGTTCCGTGGGGTTTGAAGGCAAGACTTGCCTGTCATCCACACACCAAGCATGTGGATATCCTTGGATATCCTTCTCCTATCCACTCTTAGAGGAGAGTATCTTGTGCCATGATGCCATCTAAGCTTGGGAAGCAATACAAGCCAGCAGGGGTGATGCCTTCACTAGTTGCCTTGTCAGCCACAATGCTCCCTTTCCATCACTGCACCCCATTCCTGAGATTAGGATCCATGCTGTTGTGAGCCCCCCATATCACAGGCCGCCAGTTGCTCAGAAATCCTTGCGCTGAATGGGTGAATGAGTAGTTTCATGGTGGGTTGAAAATACAGCCCCATCCTCAATGCAACCTTTAATCTTGATTAAAAAGCTTCCAGGGCCAGGCAGCCTGGGCTGCATCCTTTGTTCAATTCTTGCAGTGGCTCTTGCATTCCCTAATCCCTGTTAATATCACTGCTTGTCAAAGAAGATTTGTGCCTTTCCTGGAAGATGGATGCCTATTTTGTACCAGCCGGGGGAGAAGGAGACGCCTCATCAGCTGGTACTGGGAACAGCAAGTAGCAGACAAGAAAGGCATCCTGTTTTCTGGGGAGAAGGAGTGGGAGGTGGGCAAGCATCTGGCTCTGACTATTAACTCTGGCTGCTAGCACTGCTCCTGTGTTTTCAGGATGCAACACAATCCTCTATTTTAACTACGCACAATCCATGAACCTCTCCTGGCAGCGTTTGTGGCCAAGGTACCTATGGAGTATCCTGGCCAAACTGCAGGACAGATTATGCTCTGCTGACCTATATTCCCCTAAAGTCATTTCCAATTAGTGTAGTAGTTAGTCCCCCTTTGCGCACCAATAAATTTCTCCCTGCCATAATGTTGAGCTGAGACTCCAGTGGCCGTGCTCTCGGGGGCATTTTGCTGGCTCTTCCAAGCAGACAGAGAAGAGGTCTGGACACCCATTGCTGCTCAAGCAGCAGTCTCTGCTGCTAAGCCTGAGCCCAGACCATAGTTCTTCTCAGACTGGTCAACTCATGTCTCACCTCCCAAATAGGTGAGACATCCTTCCCTCCACATTCTTCCTGGGATGTGGAGGACCTTCTCCAGGTCAGTCATGGCAGGAACTTGGTACCACATCCTGGGAGAGGGTCTCAGCTCCTCTGTTATCAGGATGCCTTTGATGTGGGGCTTTTTTTCTCTCTTCTGCCATTAGCTGCCTCTTTTCTGCAGGCATGGGGAGAGGCAAGGACACTGCAGCCTGATGCCAAGTGCTGGTACAAGGAATCACACCATGGCTCAGGCTGGTTGCCTGCCAGCTGGCATATGTGAGTTCCTGAAATAAACCCCCTATTTCGCCCCTGCCAGGATTCCAATGCCAGCTCAGACCTGGAGAGCTTCGGGGGATATTTCAAGACGGGACAAAGGGCACAAAAGAGGCTCTAACCCCGAGATATGATTGCAGATGTTTATTCCATGTCTTCCAGGGGGGAAAGAGAGAGAGAGTGGAAGAAGAGGGTCTTATCTAGGTTTCTCCTAGAAGAGATAACTGGAACTCAGCCAATAGGGTCTGAAAGGGGAGGAAGGGTCAAACTATATAGTCGCTGACTCTGGGGGTCTCTGGGGAGGGAGAAACCATTCCCCAAGGCAATGTAACAGGTTCCCTGGAGGGTCAGGGTTTCTGGTGGCCCCAAGGAAGCCCTGGTCACCTGGCCTCTCTTGGTGTGCAGTGCATCCTGCATCAGCAGGCCAGCTTCAGAACAAGCACACCATCACCACTCTGCGCTCCAGCCCAGACCCAGCCTCACCAGCAAACCCCGAGCAGGTCAGACTCTAAGACAGCTGTGGCTTGCAGTGGCACTAAGGAGAAGGATGCTCTGGGTAGCCCTCAGAATACGTGTACCAAGTGCTCCCAGGGCAGTGTGTCTCCGGCTCAGCACAGGCAGGCTCCTGCTGTTGGCTGGTTGCAGCTCAGCAAGGTGGCTTTTGCCATCTGGAACTGGCAGCAACTTCTGCTGCAATCTCCATTAGGTGGCTCAGGGAGTCTGGCCAAGGCTACAAAATGTGAGAAAAGGACCCCAAAGGCCACTTGGTCTGTTCTCCTTGGCAAGGCAGGATTAACATGTGTCAGTGCATTTAGAGAGCCCTCCTCGGGAATCGCTTCTGCCACTATCCGTTTCCTGGCTACTGCCCGCGCAACAGCTGAGAGGCAGCTAATATAATTAGCAAGACTTAATGAGGGACAGCGCTGTTGGCCAGTGCCTTCGGTGAAGCTGCTGAGCTCTGTCTGCATCAGGGCAGAACCCATTCTGTTATCAAACAGCTGCCTCGAAAACTGGATGAGATTTTATCCTTGGCTTTCAGGTTTAATACGGAAAGCTGTGATTCAGCTTTGTGCAGAAAGCTGTTCATCAGGCTCCCAGAAAAGCTGACCCAGCTGGGATCTCCCCCCCACAGGCAAAGTCCTGGGCATGAATGGTGCCTTGGGCAGTAGTGGGGCACGAGGACTACGATGGAAAAGTTTCTAAATCATTACTATTGTTTATTCATAGACATGGAATATTTTAATGCTCAACAGTTTCTTTGGATCTCTGGTGTTAATGAGCTGTATAAAATACATACATCATCCTCCTTCCTTTTCCATGAAAATGTGACATTTTCTTGCCTACAGATTTTGAATTTTGCCTTCTTGGTTGCACAATACGAAAAAAAAATTATGGCCTGCATAATGAAAACCAGAACCTCATGGCTTGAGATGTTCTTCGGTATGATGAATGGATATGAAAATTCATTCGTGTTGGAGCCACAGCATTGGATGACTGGAGTTGTGCCTTATTATTGATACACAAGCAGGCCAGTTGAGGACACAACTTAAACTACATTCCAGGTGGAACAAAAAAGCTGAAACAGTGCCATCAAAGGTAGTTGATAGTTCAAAGCAAAACTTTCTTATCTTTTCTCACTTTTCTCACTCTTTCTTACCTTTTCTCACTCGCTACTTGCTCGAATCTCGTCGTGGTTTAACTTAGTTGGAAACTAAGCTCCACACAGCAGCCAGTCATTCAGTCTCTCCCCAGTGGGGTAGGGAAGGGAATCAGAAGAGTCAAAGTGAGAGAGGTTGTGTGTTGAAATAAAGACAGTGTAACAGGCAAAGCAAAAACCACACACAGGCAAAGAGGAACAAGGAATCTATTCACCACTTCCCATGGTCAGGCAGGTGTTCAGCCATCCCAGGAAAGCAGGGCTCCACCGTGTGTAATGGTGATTTGGGAAGACAAACACCTTTAGTCCAAATGTCCCTCCCTCTCTCCTTCCCCCAGCTGAGCATGATGCCATATGGTCTAGGATATTCCTTTGGTCAGTTGGGGTCAGCTGTCCCCGCTGTGCCCTCTCACAGCTTCCTGTGCACTCCCAGCCCTCTTGTCTGTGTGGTGGGGTGGGAGGCAGAAAAGGCCCTGGCTCAGTGTCGGCCCTGCTCACCTGTAACAAACACAGCACTGTGTTATCAACATTGTTTTGGTCACAAATCCAAACCACAGCCCCACAGCAGCTACTAGAAGAAAATTAACTCTATCCCATCCAAAACCAACACAGACCTTTCTACAGGTTATTTTCCTAGAAGTACTGTTGGAAGACATTTGCTCCTAAAGAAAAAAGGCCAGAGAAAAGCAACTGCAACCTTCTACCTCAACATACCTGCAATGCAGCTGGTATTTCTCAAACCTCTTCCAGTACTTTTAGTTTTTCTTCAAGGTGGCTTTAAATTACCTGTTTCAAACCACATTGTTTAAATCTAATTTATGGGAGCCAAAGGCGCGTCTAAGCAATCACTGTCACCTCTCCTTCCTGGTGCCTAAATACATAATGCCACTTCATTAGATAAAGTCTTCAGTATCCATGCTGACCCAAGGTGTTCCTGACAAATAATACCTGTCCTTGTTCCTGTCCCCATGCGTGGCACTGCAGTCCCTCAGCTCCCTGGCACACTTTGCACAACGCTGAATTGAATTGAGGAACTGATCTGGCTTAAGGAACATCTGCCAAAACCCTTCCCCCTCGTCCTGTTTTTTAATCTGTATCAATTCTCCAGTCTGGCCCTGGTGTTAGGGCTTGGTGTTAGAGCTGACAGGGAAAAAAACCCTGGAGGATGAGGGGTGAAAAGGTGAGACAGTAAGAAAAATCTTCATCTCCTCCTGTTCCTGTGGTCTCTGCCCCGTGAGCTGTCTGCTGTCAGACACCGCACTGAGAGAGATCACCCCAAACTTTATTGAGTCTCTGCTTCAGCAGAAGTGATCTCAGGAGAATCTCTACCAGGCCATGACTACCGGGGGGGATGTCAGGCAGTGGTAAGGAGGATGTGGTGAGTGCTTGGGAAAGAATGAAGAAAGCGTTGGAAGAAATGGTGTTTTAAATGAGAAAACCAGTGGGAACCACCCACGCCTTTTTAGTAGATGGACCTGTGTGATAAAGAAAGTGCAAGCCATTCAGAGAAGGATGATCAATGCAGGCTCTGTTGTTCTGTCAGGCAGTGTCACAGGTGCATCAGCTGATGGGAAGAAGACTTGCTTGGTTTTTTTTTTTTCCTTCAACAAACTGTAATTTTATGTATGTACATATGTATTAATACAGCGCAAGCCAAATTAGGCCACAAACACCCTTTTCACATGTTCTCTGCCAAGAAATTCACCTTGAACTGCACATGAAGCCTTGCCCCTAGGAATTCTCTCTGTACAGAAAAGCAGTTTACAGCCCATGACCCGAAACCATCAGCAGATGCCATTGTTATTGCCCTCAATGTTTGTCTGCATCCCAAGGGTGTATAAACTTCACTTTCCATCCCCACCCCTGTTTTAAATAGTAATAGGTCATCCCAGAAACATGTTTACTTCCTTGTCATTTTTGGACTTAAATATAGAGCAGCCCAAACTGCTTGAGACTTAAAATTTTCTAATTAACCAGTGGGAAACAGTGGAAGAACTTTGCAAAGTACAATGCATAGCTAAACCAAATGATCACCCTCGAGTTTAAGCATGGGAATGTGGATACCCAGCATTGCCACCCACAAGATTTCTTTTTTTTCTTTCTTTCTTTCTTTCTTTCTTTCTTTCTTTCTTTCTTTCTTTCTTTCTTTCTTTCTTTCTTTCTTTCTTTCTTTCTTTCTTTCTCCATTTGTGCAGGCTTTAAGAACTTCTAGTAGGTAAGATTTCTTGTAGAAGTCCAGAAGTTTTCCTTTATGTAGGCATAACTTCATTGCACTGTGGTGGTAGTTATTGGGATAACTTCTAGAAGGAGAGTGAGGAAGGAGAGGGCTTTGCTTGTCTTAGGCAAAGGGAGCATCATTAAAGTCAGACAGAGAAATAGAAGGCTACTAATTAATTGAAGGAATTTATCCTACTTAGAGAAAATAGCAAAAATACAGTTCAGGGCTTTATCTCAGCCTTGGACTCTTCTCTGCATTTTGTCCAAGTCTCATTTGGTCATTCATGATTGGTGATTTTAAACTCTTTAAAAATGTTAATTCGAAATAGTTTTGTCTGCTCTGATTATCCTGGACACCATTCCTCTACAAAGATGTCACAGCATTGCTTCTGGTCAGTGGAGAGCTCAGACACCTGTGGTGAGGTGAGAACAGCATCCTGTGCAAGAGCCTCCAGCTGTTGCCCTTTGAGCGGAGTGGAGATGGAAACCTCCTGGAGATGCATCCAGGACTCATGCAGTGAGAAACCTCCCAGTCACTGGTGGAATGCAATTTCTCCAGCCCACCAGTTGCTGTACAGGTACAGAGGGAAAACTTTGTCTTTATGGGCAAGAATGTCAGAGTGTCCCAAAGCCCCACCTACACCACACAGAGCCTGCTCCTGCTGCTTCAGAAGAGGGCTTGGCAGAGCCCCATGGTCTGTCCTGAGTGCATGGCTGGGATGCTGTAGGTGTTACCATGCTGCAAAAGGAGGCAAGTTTCTGACATATTACCTTTTTAGTAGAGGCATCTGGAGGTTATGACATGTGAGTAAGTGACCAGAGTGAGTTCCTTGTATGACCTTGGCTCTTATATTATGTAAGGGAGGCAGAGTGGCCTCACATTATTATTATTATTGTTGTTGTTGTTGTTGTTGTTGTTGTTGTAATTAAAGAATATTGTGCTTTTAATTTGTACAGTTCCTTCCTCAGCATTGTTTGATACGAATAGATGATAACAGGCTGGTTATTGCGAGTTATTAATAACGTATTGTTTACTCACCATATGCCTAGGAGACAGAGCAGTGAGCAGGGCTGCTATGTCCTAGGTGTCCCTCCCTGCACTCACAAATGAGTGGATCATCTTTCATCTCTCTTTGCCTCCCGAGATCTCTCTTCAGTTTGGACTTACTGCTTACCATTCCCTTAGCCCCCACCCCTGGTTACCTTTGTGTTTGAGAGATTCTGGAGAAAACAAGAACAGTTTGTTCTGCCTTTTCCCATACCTCTTGCATTTGCATGGAGTGGATGCTCTGGTCTGTTTTTAATTTCCATGATTCTACAGTGCTTTTGAGTCCAAGGTGCTAAATATAGATCTAACCCATAATAGCCAGTCTCTTTTTCATTTCTGTCTTACGATGTTTTTTTCTGCTTTTATCGTTTAAGCCTAATGGATTTACATTATTAGGAACTCTCCAGTGTGGTTATGACCAAGACAAATGCCTCCAAAGTTTCCAGGAACATTTGTCTGAATAAAAGCAAGAAAAAAAGTGACTCTTCCTTGGCTGTGCAGGAAGAGGATTGGTGCAGTGTAGGCACCTTCTGTCTCCCCTTTATACTGCAAACCTGTGTGTGCCCTCTGGGTAGGGGAAGCACATCCTGCACACTGCCTAGAAAAATGACTCTCCGGAGAAAAATCAGCAGACACCGTGAAAAGTGCTGGCTCAGACACCTTGTGTTGGCAAACTCCTACCAAAATTACTTCTGGGTAAGCCAGTACATCTGTACTCAGAACAAACTATTCCTTTTTCTTCCTATTCCTAACACAGCCATGCCCCAAAAAAATACAAGTCAGGAAAATGTTTGGGGAAACTATTAAGGAGCATGAAGGGAAAAGAATATCCAGACAAATATGGAGCCATTTGAGACAAATATGAAGTCATGTGTAATAAACAGCTTGAATTTATAGGGGCTAAAGCAAGCCAAATACAAGTGATGGCTTTTTGGAGATGAGCTGCCCTAGCAAGCCAAGGAAGGAATGTGGTGTATAGGAGAGGCCATGCCCACAGAGAGAGACGTGAAGATCACTCAGGACAAATTTAGAGCCACGCCTGTGCCCTTCCAAGCCTAACTGATACCAGTGGCCTAAGCCAGTAGCTGACAGGAGTGGAGTACAAAGGAGAACTGGTCATTCCACTTCATCTGTCCAAGTATCTTCGCCACTGGCTGTACAAGAGGCATGTGAGAGAGGACTTCTGTGTGATCAGGGGATCCATCCTTGATGAGCTAGGTTGGGGTTAGGGTCTCTTTGTGCAAGAGTCCAAGCAGCAGCTTTCAAGACTCACCACAAGGTATGGACATGGAAGACTGATGTCTCCAGGAGAAATAAAAGCTGGAAGCTACATGAACAGCTACCCTGGGCACAGTGAATTTCTCTTTACTTGGAGAAGCTCACCATGCTTAGTTTGAATATTGAAGTGTTATCTGAAAAAAGGATAAGAAGCACAGTAGCATACCGCAGATCTCAGCTGTGAATACTTTCTTGTTTTCAGGTGCTTCTCAAGGGACACATGTACTGGTTTGGGAAAAGCTGTGTCTTCAGCACC
>VYZR01091752.1:31532-71382 GCA_013400675.1 Oxylabes madagascariensis
GCCCAGATGAATAAGGAGGGAAGAAGAGTGTTGGGGTGGTTCAGCCTCTGCCTGCACCTGATTTGTCCTCTTCTTTTGGTGTAATACGTTGCCCTAAACAATAAGTTTTCATTCTGCTGACAGTGATTCCGATCTTGTGACTGTTAAGGGAGAGCTTATGCTTCCACTTTCCATATTGAGTCATGAGTAAGCTTTCCCTAGTACTTCAGCAGGATGGGGCTCGAGCTCCGGTTATCTTAAGCTTGCTAATAACCTTGGGTTATCACATACCTACAGGGATGCCATCAGCATTCCCTTCAGGTTACACCTCTCTCAGCTGGCAGGACATAGTACAGGATGATCAACTCTGTACAAGCAGGGAACAAACAGGAGTGCAGAGTTCCTCTGAAAATATACTGGTGGCCCCTTATTCACTTCTGGGAAAAATGAGCTCACTCTCTTACATGTGAGAAGCAGTATGTCATAATCCCATCTTGCCCCTTTTCTCTGGAAACCAAACACAGAGTAGGCAATCCCACTCATTAGGAGTTTCTGATGGAGATCATGTACTGACCTGAGCACTGAAAATGAATGTCAGTGACTCAAGCACTGGTGTGTCTTTCAAAATCCTACAGACTCTCAGGGTAAAAGAAATAAGGGGACATGTGATGTTAGATGAGTCAGGATGCTTTCCCCTGGCATGATTGTTTCTCTGCCTAATTACACAGACACAACAGCCAAGAAATTAGATAAACCAGGTTTGTTGTGGATGTCCTGGTCTTCTAGGAAACAAGAACTTTATTTACCTGACATGACTTGTAAACAAACTACCCTGTTTTTAAAACAGCATATTGCTTCCAAATTGCAGGTTATCTGTTCTGAAACAACACCACTTAATAGGTTATCTTCTCCTTTAATCGGGCACAGTTGTTGACATATCATTAAATCCCACTTAGCACAAGTGTGAGAAGCCTGCTGTTAAAAGCTGTCAGCAGAAAGCCAAGGAGGACACTCTCATCCTCCCATAGCACTTGTAAAGAAGGCCCTGATCTGTTCATAAAAGGTCAGGAAGGGAGCAAGGAATTCAAAAGCCTTAAAAAACAGCCTGGACTGGAGTATTGAGTAGTGCGTCATCACAAGTTTTCTTCTCCCGAGGGAGTAATTCTTCAGATGTTTTACGTGCCCCTTGCTGGTGTCTCTCCATGTTTTTCTTCAGCAGCAATTTGTCTATTTCTGCATTTATTGAGCCTTCTTTTTTTAAACAGAGGCAAAGCTAATAGACATCTGTGCATATGGGAGAGACTGAGAGGGTTAACACCACCTCCCTTGTATGTCCACTGCCCAAATTCTAACACTACCTGGTTAGGTGTGCACATTATGGACCATGCAACAGAACAGGCATGGCACTATTGCAGAGTCCTCACTGTGACTTCTTCCCAAATCTGGCTGGCTGCAAAGGGCTCAGATAATGACATATTTTCTGTTTTTTTTTTTTTTCGCATAGGCATGAAGTACCAGTCCTGGTGTCTTCATTAAAAATGGAATGCATGAGGATAATTTCCCATCCTGGCTGAGATTTGTTTTTCATATAAGAGGCTGGCAGGTGTCACGCTTGTGGTGATGTTCAGAAAAGATGAATTCTCCGTCTCATGTACCTGCTGTGTTTTCAGTTTCAAATAAAGATGTGTACTTTGTATGGGAAGAGGAAGAGAGAGGGGTTGCAGGGTTTCTGTCACTTCACATGACCATTATCAGTGGGTGATCTCAAAGTCCCTGATGAATGCATGTTTAACCTGCACCACAAGAAGCTGCAATTCCTGTGAAGTCTCTGCTGGCTTGGAAACTGGCATTCTCCTGGGATTTGCAGCCTCAGCTTCACAAACTTAGGAGGTTCTGAGCTCATGAACTGGGTTTCAAGACAGGTGAGGATGAACCTGAGCAACTCTAAAAGCAGTGACCCCATCAGAGGGAGCTCAATGTTCCTTCATAACCCAATGCGGGTTTCACAAATCTCTTTAACAACAGCACTCTATTTAAATTGTATGTTACCATGTCCTCTTTCCTCTGTGTTGAGGAGTACAGTCCTGGAAATCTGACATGTACTAACACATGAATTCTGAAAGAATAAAATATTGAGAAAAGATAACAGCAGTGTAGTCTTCAGAGTCTTGTTGCGTGTGATATGGACCTCAAATGTTACAGATGGTGTCCATATTATTGAGAGCAGCTTGACAAATACATTCTATGTAAATTACAGTGTTTTCTCAAAGATAGTCATTGCAGGTTAGACCATGCATCAGCTTCTTCTCACACTGACCCTCACAGGATTGCCTTGTCTTTTCCTTGCTGTTGTGACTTCCAGTAGAAAATCAGTATGCAGCCAAAGAGATAATTTTGCTAGGCCAAAAGACCCAATAGGTGGTTTTAACATTTAATTAGACTTTCTTTTCAAGAGTGTATCATCTATAAGGTATCTGAGGACGTGATTACCAGAAATGTCACCTGGCCATTTGCCAGCTATGGAGTACATCTTATAGTGGTCACCTGGAATGATCTTTCTGGGCAAAATATCTTGCCTGAGCAAATTCCAAAAGTTCAGCAGAATCATGGAACAGATAAGGATGGAAGGGACCAGACTTTCTCTCTGTTCCACTGCGTCAGAGATTCCTGAGGGCTCACCTTGGCAGTGAAGACTGAAGGAAAAAAGACGTGCAGTATCTCAGCCTTCTCTGCAACCTGTGTTTCAAGGGTCCCTGCTCCTTTCAGCAGACAACACACATTTTCCTCAGAATTCTTCTTGTTATAGATGTATTTGAAGAAGACCATCTTATCCTGGACATGCTTAGCAAGATTCAATTCCACATGAGCCTTGGGCTTCCTACTTGCATTTCTGCATACTCTAACAACATACCAATATTCATCCCAGGTGGGTGGTCCCTGCTTCCACCTCATGTATCTCCTGCTTATGTCTGGGTTTTGACAGCAGTTCCTTGTTCATCCATGCAGGTCTCCTCCCCCTTTTGCTTGATTTCTTGCCACTGGGAATGTCTTGTAGGCACTTCCTGGGCCGCATGCACTTAGTGGAAGTATTCCCACTTGAGCCTTGTTTTGCTGCATACAAGAAAAGTACCTTCTCCCCATTTTAAGGGTAAGAAGAGGCTCAGGTTCAAAAATGCCCAGCAGTGTATCCACAAAACCTGAGGCAGCATGCCAATGCTTGAGTCCAACCAACTCCCCTCCTTACTTTAAACACTATTTATTTGTTTTACCTAATGATGCAACATATATGAGTTGGCCCTGGCACTCCTCTTTTCCCAGGGCAGGGACTCCCCTGCTATGGCACCGTCACTTCCTGACTTGCCTGCTGCCTCTCTTAGCAGCTCTGTGAGACTTGCCTTTTTGCACGGAGGTCAGTGAGCATGGCAGAAAGACATCAGCCCCGAGTTCAGACTGTGGTGCTTAGGATTACACTGAAGACTGTGGAGATGCTCCTGAGGTGATGGGGGACCAGAACCCAGTTTCCTCCACATGAGGGGCAGAGTTCATTGTGTGCCCTATTTGAAGGAGACAGGTTGGCTATGAGGTACCTCTTCTTTAAGAAAAACCTCAAGGAGAAAATCTTGGGGGCTGAAAATCTGGGCATGACCTGGCAATGGGCACTTGCAGCCCGGAAGGCCAACCATGTCCTGGGCTGCATCCAAAGCAGTGTGAGGGATGGGATTCTGCCCCTCTGCTCTGTTCTCGTGAAATGCCACCTGGAGTGCAGCATCCAGCTCTGAGGGGCCTAACTGGTTGTGGATCTGGTGGTGTAAATTCAGAAGAGGGCTGTGAATATGATCAGGGGGCTGGAAGACCTCTTCTGTGAAGACAAGCTGAGATGATCAGAGTTGTTCAACCTGAAGAAGCAAAGGCACTGGGGAGACCTTTTGGCACCTTCCAGTAGCTAAAGGGGGCTCCAGGAAATGGACTTTTTACCATGGTTTCTACTGATAGGACAAGGGGGAACGGCCTTAAACTGAAAAAAGGGCAGGTTAACATTATATATTAAGAAGCAATTCTTTACTGTGAGCATGGTGAGACATTGAAACAGGCTGCAGAGAAAAGTTGTGGATGCCCAGTCCTGAGAAGTGTTCCAGGCCAGGCTGGATGGAGCCCTGAGCAACCTGGTCAAGTGGAAGGTGTCCCTGCCCATGGCAGGGGGGTTGGAGCCAGATGGTCTTTAAGGTCCCTTTGAACCCAAATCATTCTATTATTGTATGATGTTTTCTGGATGTTGGAGGCTTCACAGCACTCACTGTCACACATCCTATTCTTTGCCTTTCCTTTTCCCTGCATCAGGAATTGAAAACTGTTATGCTGCACAGCAACTACCTCATTACTGGTTTTCCTTACATGGCGTTTTGACAAAGGGGTGCCTCAGTACAAAAGAGACATCTTTGAACTGGAGGAGATTCAGAAAACAAGAATAAAAAGCACAATGCTCTTGGAAATCCCTGTAAGGCAGCAATTTAGAGCCCAGCAACTAGCATGCTAGGACAGACCTCAAGTGAAATAAAAAGAAATTAACTTGTTAAATATCTCTAAAGCAGGCATGCAAAAAGTATTACTTTCTGTATGCTGCGTGTGCTTGTGTAAACAGCCTCTTCCACTTGGGGCTACATCTCCATAATTATGTATTATTTGCAAGAAAAATGCAGAGTGTGAGGAGTGAATATGTTCCAAATGTGTCCAAACCCTGACCAGGCGAAGGCTGTTATTTTAGCTCACTTTAGGGAGAGGAGAACAATCCTATGTCTTTTGTTTATTCTTCTTGAGCTCTTTGTAACAATTGTACTTTTCACTGGAAGTGACTCACCTGGCAAAGAAGATAAGAAACCCAGAAGAATCATTCAAGAAAAATATAGTGCTGGAAACGATCCTCCAAATGTAAGGCTTACAGTCCATCTGAAACCATACTAATATTTAGACCCTTCAGGCTCCCCTAATTACCAAGAAGAACTATCATTCTTTTCTAAATGTGGTGTCAGCATTTGTTACAAGCAATCAGCACAAAATTATCCAAAAACCTTCCTGTGACCTATAAACCTGCAATTTGATATGCCTCACCCAATTTTTATTCTGTAACAAGTGAATTTTTTGCATAGATTTTTATTGCAGACGTGCTTTAATCTACCAGGCAGCACATAACAAGATCCCATGGCTGGAGGCTGAAGATAGCTGCGTTTCAGCTAGCAATAAGGTGCACATCTCAACAGTAATTAATTAAGCATTGAAATAAGTCCTGAGGGGCTATGACGAATTCGTCACTTCTTGAAGTCTCTGAACTTCATCTTTCCAGACATCATGCTATACCTGAAATACAAAGTGTGGTCTTGGTACAGGAATTACTGGGAGGGGCAGTGTTACAGTATTTCTTAATGTCAGGGAGAAGACATTTTCCACATCAAAGCCTCCAGGTTTTCCTCTTTTCTATTTTTTTTTCCTTTTTAACACACATAATGAAATTCATTCCTTCTTCCAGTGTCAGTCGGTCTACTTCAGTGGAAATCAAGAGGCCACTGTCAACTTATACCAGTAAACAAAGCCAAACTTTTAAAAACAGATATACAGCTAAATTTCAAGATGCCTACTGGGCTGTAGAGCAGAATTTTCAGATACACTGCTGCCCGCTTCTAATTTTTAGTGAAGTCTCTCTTTTACTGTCAAGCCTTCCATCTCTGGAACAATACATTGCTATTGAAATATTTAATGAGTCACTTTTAAATATCCCACAGGAACAACAGGACATTTATCTCATGCTGCAGGGCTGTATTTTAAAAATAATTATCTTAAAAAGAAATCCCCATGCAACAACTGAAAAAAGCGCAAAAGTCTTCCCCTTTCTACTTCACAGAACTTTCTCCCTCTCTGCCTTTCTCTTTTCATTTCTCATCCACTCTTCATCCACGGGGTTATGCTGAGGTGACTATGAGGGCGCCCAGGCTGAGACACTCTGTTTGCATTCTTCTGTTGATTTGGGTTGGCTACTCTCCCCTGTGTAGGCTTGGCAATGTGAAAAAGTGACCTTGTGGCAAACTTGGGTGTGACCTTCTAGAACAGCAACAGCTCCCAGCATGACTGCCTGGTCTCCGAAATCTTACTCCATGGAAAATGTGAGGCAGCTTATCCCATGTGCACTGACAAACTTACGTTTGTCTTAGAGGAGGAGCATACATCTGTGGAGTTATCACAGTAGGGCTAACTCATGGTGTTGCCACATCCTGGCTCCCCTGGCCAGGAACTTGCCACAGAGCTCTACTCTGTCCCTTCTCACCTTGTTAATAGTGGTGTGCCAGAGCCAGATGCTTGCTGTGACACTTGGTGCTTCTGCTACTGCAGGACCCCAGCAGCACCATCCATTTCTGCTGCTGTTGCGGCTTCCGTGACTCTCTTGCTCTAACTACTCCTTCAGCTCTGAAAAGGTGTCTTGGTTAGAAAAGACAGGTATCTGCTAGGGAGGGCAGGACCTCCCTTTGGAATGGAGAATGCAAACCCCCTCCCTCCAAATTATTTAAACTTGGATATTAAGTCAGCTCTCAGGCAAAGATATGGGGATAGGAATAACAGCTCTTTACTAGTATGTACAACAAGGCAAACAAACAACAACAGCTACAGCATTAATGATGAACAGAAGCAGGAACCTCGAGGGGCTTTGTTTCACAAAGCCCCGGGCGGTCTGGTCTCAGTGCAGGACTCCGAGGGTACCAAGCTGGAACGGTGGAAGATCCCGGGCTGGTGGGTGGGATGTACCAGAAGCTCCACGGTGTAACTGGAACAGCAGGGATGTCCCGGCAGGGATGGTAGCTGGAACAGCAGGGATGTCCAGGGGCTGCAGCGTAGCAAAAGGAAAGCCACAAAGCAGTGCCGAGGAAAAGCGGCAGCGGTGGGACAGGGCCGGCCCAGCCCCAGCAGGGCAGGAGGAGGCGAGCTCAGAATTCCTGGGCGCACGAGCAGATGATGGGAGATTTCCTCAGGACCTGGCCCGGTGATAGCAGTGAAAACTCTTCCCGCAGCAAGAGCGGCCTGACCGTCCTCTCTCCGATGCCGAGAGCAAGAGCGAAGCTGCCCCCAGGACTGTCCTTTTCCTGCCCCAAAACTCGCGTTATCTCCCCGCTCCGAGAGAAACACCCGGAGACAAAAAGAGGTGTAGCCAGGTGCTACCAAACTCCTTTGGCCCCTTTTGTTCCTCTTAGGTACCTACTTAAGAGGAGCAAAAGATGTTCCTCTAAAGTACCCAGTAGTTAGTTTCCTGGTAACTTGTGGAAAAAAATTCTATAAGGGAAAAAAACCCCAAAAAACCAACCAAATCTAACCCCCAACAAAAGGCAAAAGGAATTTGGAGCTGTTCTTCAAAATGTCACCTTAACCTGATGCTGTGATGCTATTCAGAAGTGGTTAAGAAGGTAAGTACTGGATCTTGCAGCTCTGCAGCTTTTTGCACCATGGGTGTTGCTGTCAGAAGACTCCAGGTGTGTGGATTCAAATATATCCATTTTGGGACCAAACTAAACCTCTGTTTTCCTAAGGATGACATGCTGTGCAAGGATTTTGACAGTAAGGTTCATAGCTGAGTCAGAGGTTCTTGCAAAAGGGTTCTGACGCACCAAAGAAAGTTACAGAGCCTGCACCACCAAACAAGAGCCAGACACAGCTCACAGAGCGTCACTCTCTGTGACCCTGGGTGATCCTCTGAACTGGGAGATATTCCCAGTTCAGGATATTAGATCCCTGTCTGCACCATTCCCTTAAGAGTTGGACTCAATGATCTTTTGGGTCCCTTCCAACTCAGGCTATACTGTGATTCTGTGATTCTGGTTTCTTGGCTCTGCCCATGGAGGGAGTGGACCCAAAAAAGCACAAACCATTGACCTACATTGGCCTACCTTGTCAGTGAATTGTGTGCCCCAGTCTGCTCACAAGACTGGATTTACCCTCTGTTTTTATCACCAACAACCAGGCCACCTCAGCCTGAGCTCCACAGCCCTGACATGGTGACACCGGGGTTTTCAACACTGCATGGGCTGGGCAAGGCTGATCTTTGCAGGCATAGAGAGATCTTCCAAGGTGGAAAGCTGGTTTGGAGGCAAGAGAGGACAACATATATATTTCTGATAAATCAGGATAATGAGGCTCTTCCATGTTGTGCTGTATGTTGGACTAGTAACCACACTGGGCCGGTTTCATCCATGATCAGAGAGGAACTTTTTCTCTGCTGAGGTGTTGTTATGAACACATGCAGGTCCTACTAGAAATTGTTATGTTTTGGGCTATTTTTTTGGGCTCTGGTGCTTCTGACAACCTAAGGCTGGCACGCAGGTGCAAGAGTGGACTGACTATCATTAGTATGTCACACAAACAGTGCTTTGACCTGCTCCTTCCCACTCCCCAACTCACCCACATACACTGCTTTGCTCCTCATCGGAGCAAAACAACAAAGATGAAGCTGCTGTGAAATACACCTGCCCTCTGTTTGCAGCCCTGCTCAATTACACGGCTTTAACTTGGCAATATAGACTAGTTATGCTATAATATAAATACATTTCGTTCCTCTACCCACAGCTCTGGATCAATCAGCAGCATGAAACAGCAGGAGGGAAATGAAGTAGTAACATGTGGGTAAAAAAAATAAGAGTTGATGCTGTAATCAGCCAACTAAACACCATTAGAACATGCTGTCCTGCTCAGTGGGTGTACAGCTGCACTGGGCCATGACCAAATCTATTAATAGGCCATGCAGAGCTCTTTGTAGTTCTAAGAGCAATGCTCCTCAAGCGTTGAGCCTTGAGTTCCTTCTCTGTGCTTCAATAACCCCCTTGTGGTGTATAGCTACAGTAGTCGACTCTTCAGCGAGGATGAAAAGTCTGACTCTAGTCTCTTCAGATTAGAGGCAGAAATCCTGCTCTTCATTTTTTGCCCAGACCAGAAGGGGGAAATAATGCTGGGACCATAAACTTAGCCCTAATGTGGACAGGAGATTGCCTATAGCGTATCTGAGTTGTTCTAGGCTTGATGGCAGAAACGAGGAGTAAAGATTGGGGTGGAAGTACATAGTTCAGGTTGTTGTTGCTGTGGAAAGGACCTGTTGCATCCCAGGTCCAGGGGACTGGGCTGTCACATGCCTGCAGTATCCTACACCCTGTGGATCAGCACACTGACCGTGTCACTCCACAAACCGGCTGGCATTTTAGGATCGCATGCCTCCTGCCAAGAAGCATGTACACCTACACAAGAAAACCCCTTAGTTCATGTTTGTAACTTTTCAGTAACAAGCAGAGACTTCCAGCCTACAAGTTATTTCATTTTAGAGACACTTAAAGTTAAGGAAAATGTTTTCTACCTCACATCCAAAAGACACAGGATGAGGGAACACTGCAGATCAGATGTTTGGCAGGCTTAGAGAAGGTAACTCCATGTATCAAAGTACTGGGGAGCCATTACTCCATGAAAATATCTGTGACACCCTCGGGCTGCTCCAGTCTCTTTCTCCTACCATAGACTTGTTTGTGGCTGGAGCCAAAAGCCAGTGCTGCAGCTCTATGATTAATTCTCATCTTCCCCATGACTGAGGAAGGGACTTGAGGTCGCTGGAGACAGGGGATGCTTTCTGCAGGACATGACCCCAAAGAATTGGAGTCTGGTGAATGTCTGGAGGGCTGTCTGAAACTCAGGGGTGAAATCGTGCTTGGTGGGAAAGAGCAGCAGCAATGCAGGAGAGAAATGCTCGAGGGAGAGGGTGTACCCAGAGAACACTGGAAGAAGCATGTGTGAGGCAGCAGCTGAGGAAACAGGCAGCAGGGAGATGGTAAGCACTTGGGAATGAACCCTGGAAACAAGCAAAGGCAAAGCACTGTGATGGAAGGAGAGGTGAAATGAGGGCTTTCTCTGGAAACAGCCTGGGGAGAGCCCTGCATGGGGTCAGGGGCTGTGTGACTTGCACTGTGTGAGTGCAAGTTCAGCCACTGCAGGCTGGGAAAGCCTGACTGCAGCTTCCGGGCTTGGTGGGGCACCTCTCCAACTCAGAGTGGGGCTGCCACCTAAGTCATCTTGGGCTTGGCTGTGTAAATTTATTCATTTCACTGAATTGCCCAAGCCAGCAGTTGAGTCACCCCCGACAAGCGTCAGTAAGGCTCTCCCACCTTCCAAGGTCTTCTCTCAGCCCACCAGCAGCAGCAGCAGGGAGGGCTGGTTGGGGCAGGAACACAGCAGGCTTGCCAGCCCTGCCTGGGGCTCCCTCCCCAGTCAATGGAGCAACAGGGGGAGCAGCCTTCCGGCACTGATTCAGCCCACCAAGGAGCAGAAACGCCTTGATGAGGTGCATGTTTCCCTGCTCTGACTATAGGAAGAGCCTAAAGCAAAGACAGGCTGTAATTTAAGGATCCCAGCTAAAAAGCTCAGAGTTAGAGAGGATGCGTCTGGATATCCGTGCTGATAGACAACACATGTAAAAGTTAGCGTGGCGTAGCAGAGTGAGAGAAGGTGAATCATCTCAGAGAGCACCAGAGCTGACTGTACAATAAGCACCACTTCTTGTGTAATTCTGAATGCACATGAAGTGGAACTGGTGTGTTGGCTGTGTCTCCCAGTATTGCACATTTCGGTTAAGCTCTCTGGAACAACTGGCTGTTTGTGTTAGTTTTAAGATAATGCCAGTGGGAAGTAGTAAATGACAAAGCATTGCTGGCAAGTGATCAAGCTGTTAAACAACCTCTGAGAAACACAAGTTATAAATTCCTATACTGTATTAATTTGGCATTATAATTTAAAGATAAGGTTTTCCAGGAACCCAAGTGAAGCAGCATCCAGTTTTATTCATAAGGTGCATCTGAAAAAAAGTCAGTAATACTTAATATGTGTGTACTATTCTCCAGCTTCTTAGTTGATGAAAAGCTAAGTCATTTCTGTTTCCAGGGCTAGACATACTATTTTGGCACATGCTGTTGTGTTTTTATGATGAATCCAACACAGATACTCTCTAGTTATTTTGGACTGTAGAAATATTTCTGAAGGCAGCAGCAAGGCTGCCTACAACCAAGTCAGGATGAGACTTCAAGGGCAGTTTTTTGTCCTCTCTTCTCCTCACACCTGCTTATACTACCAAACAGCACATTCCCGGTATAGTGGTTTCTTTCTGGCCTTTCTCCCATGTTTCCTACCACAGGTGCATTGCCAAGGCAGAAGTGTAGAAGCTACATCATGCAGCAGCCAAGCAGCCTGTGCCTCTCTAAGCTAAAGCCCCATAACAGCAGCCACCCCTCTGCCCCCAGGAGCAGGGAGCTCTGCCCCACTATGTGGCTGTGAGGGGTCTTTCAGACCCCAGAACTGATGCAGAGGGATGTGCATGGCCCAAAACATGCTTCCTCCTACCACATGATCTATTCCAGTGGTTGGTACCTCAGCTGCCTTGCAAAAGCTTTCAGTGCAGGGGGTAGAAATGCTTAAACCTATGTGGGCGATCAATGGAAATGTGTCAGTAGGTGGGTGAGGGAACATAATGGAGTAAGCAGCAAGCATTGCAGGCACTGGGAACTATGGAGAAAACACAGGCAGCAGAGTGAGGCAGAGGATTTGAGTTTGTCACACATTTCGCCTCTGTTCCACCTTCTTTTCCTTCCTTTTTTTCATTTTTCGTTTGCTGGGATAATGCAAGTGGAAAAGAACATCCAGACCCATCCATTCTGCCATTCAGGACACTGTTTTTAAAATAAAACACCCTATACTAGTGTTTATGTGGAGAGCATAATAGATAAATATTTTATGCCATGGATTCAGTTTCTTATCAGGACCTGTATTAATAATAGCTATATAGGTCCAATTGTTGGTGGGCTCCTCTTCCAACGAATGCTTTGTTTAAATGTATATTGAGGACTTGTTTTTACAATGGCTTTCTTCTCTTTAATAGGATTTGACATGTTGGCTGTGGCATAGCATGCAAGTGGTTTGTATAAAGATTTAAAATATATTTCTGGCTGGTGCTGTATAAATACTGCATGCATCGAGTTGTATTATTTTATTGTGAAACTGACAGGTTTCCTGTTCTATACCATAATACAATTTGTTATTTTTCCAGCACACACATTAGCCCGCATTCAACCTCTGCACAAGGTAGAAGAACTCAAATTAAATTTACAAGCACACCTGAGCAAAGCTAGTTAGCTGAGGCCAGATCATGTTTCTGTGATTAAATAATGCTGGCTATTATAACACACTGCAAGAAAGTGCAGCTGTCTCGGTTTATTTCCAATGCTTCATTGTGCTATAGAAACTCTGCTATACTTTCTAGTAAGCAAAAGGCTAGATGTGGGACTGAGTCACCCTGAGCAGATGTGTTAGATACTAACTTGGAGGAGATAAGAGTAACAATGCTGTTCTCCCCTGAGCGTTCCCCTCAAGGACGTTCCCGTGCTACACAAACATTAATAAATCGATCTTCATTGCATCCGACCACAGACTTTATTAACTGAGGAAATTGGTTCCCGGAGAAATTTAACATTTTGCTCAAGGCCAGAAGGTAGGTTCACAGTAAGGAGAAAGAGCTGGAGACCTTCACTTATTTCCAGTTAATGTTTAATGTTACATTAGCATGTAACACGGTGTGCTGAAGGCACTGCTGGGTGTTCACATTGTCAGAAATGGATGGGCACTGGTTTCACACCCTACAGCAAGACCCTGCTGAGCATGTTGGTCACCACCATGTACCCCTGGGGACCTGCTAGGGTAGCAGGTCCCTAGGGGTTAAGGGACCATCTCCTGCCTGCCTCTGGGGATGAGAAGTCCATGGCTCCACCACTGTCTTCACTGGGACATGTCAGTAGGTCTCTCAAGGGTTCAGGAGTGTCTCCTGGGGTTCATCTCTATGCAACTCAGGGAACAGAACTGAGGAGATCTTGGCCCTACAGTCATCCAGATCACACTGCAGCTTCCCTTTTGATGAAAACAAGGGTGCAGAGCTAAATGGGTGGCTGGTGCATCCCAGCTCTGAGCTGAAAATATACAGCACGTGGCCAGGACAGACATCTGAGGCTGGGGACACTAAAGCAGCTTAGCTCTGTCTAGAGTTGAAGGCTTTTACAGGTGGCTCTGACAGTTTTGCATTTTATTAAGATTTCTCATTTACCCATTCATTGTTGCCAAAATTTGACCACTGGGAGTAAAGTTTTCCAGTCCAGGTGTTTGCCTGAGGCTGAATTACTTCAGATAGGGTAGAGAGGAAAACTTCACGTAGTTGTTCCTCATGGCCAAGACTCAGATTGAGGGAAAAGGTTGGTTTGTAAAAAAATGATATGACTTACCCTTTGAAACTCTCCAGTGCTCTGTGAATGAGGAGATAATTGTATGAGGGAAAGGAAGACAGAGCAGATAAGGAATTGGACTCTATGGGCACAACTCAAATGATGGTTACTGTGGGAAGAGGGATGGAGGGTCTGGGTGAGGTGGACTGACACAGGCGGTATACCATGATTCAAACCAGGAGAATGGGCCAAACAAACACCAGACTTTACAGAACTGGACTGAATCGTTGAGACTGGGGAAAGTTTGTAGTGGGTTAAGTCCTAGGGTGTGAGGCAGAACGTACAAGGGCAACCATTTAAAGTTTTTAAACCCAAGAGAAGGCACTAGTCCATAGCCTGGACTGGGCTGGTTCCTAAATTTCACCAGTCCACTGCCATCAGTGTTTATGTGTGAAACCACTGATGACAGCATGTTTTATCTCCCATGTACTGTCAGAGCCGGCTCTCATCCCACAGGTGTGGTCTTTTAGCTGCCTTGGCAAATCTCAACATCATGGTGTTCACCCTGCTGATAAGTCATGTGGATGTCATGCAACAGTACTTAACTCCCTTTAATTTTACCTTTAATTGCAGACACGTACTTGGGGTTTCTTCATGTATTCAAAGTCCTTCGGCCTCCTACTGTGCACTAGAAAAACGTGTCAGCTGGTAAGCACCTATTTCAATCTGTTGTTTTCCAGTGTATTCCTGATTTATACCATGCTCTTTGAATCCTGAAATGTATTTTTCCTGGGATTTTCTGTAGTGCTTGCCACTGCAGAACAAGAGCTCCCCAGCCATTAGCTGGTTCATTTCAGCAGAACTTTTCTGTGATATCATGATACTGTAATCTGGCAAATGGGCATCTCAGTCAGCACTGCAGCTGCCAAGTCTGAACCCACCGGGACTTGATTTCTCAGAGCACTTATTTTATGACACGAGGGTGTGAATCACTGAAGCATCTCTCTGCCTGTCTCAGCTGAGACTGGGAGCTCAGCATTTCTGCACATCAAACCACTGGGCTTGGAAGTTAGGCACCTAGAAAGTAAAAGGACACAATTAGAACCCATCTATGAGAAGCCTGGATGAACAGTATTTCCCAGCTCTCTGGAACAAAGGATTCTATCCGAGGATGTAATTTTGTACTTTCTGTGTTCCTGTTCCTTATTCCCTTCTAGCTTTTGGAATAACATGAAGTAGAGATGCTGCCATAGCCAAAAAGTGGGTCTAATTTCTGTACTGAAGGAAGGAGTTGTGTGGGAAAACACTGCCTGATTAGACAATTCAAACCATGATTGCATAATTCTTGTATGTATGGGAGATGCATTAAGGTATCAAAGGTAATTTTAAATTAGTGTTTTCTAACATTTGTGTGCCTCTTCTGCCAAGCTTATAAGTATTCCTTCGAAGAGGGGTTTTGATTTGTTTTGGAATAAAGCTTTTTTGTTCTAATTATGCTTAGGAAATATCCAGCTCTATCTTTCTTACAAAATATTTTTGCAAATAATAGGGTGCCCTTCTCTTGACATTCCTCTCCAACTTGGGTCCAGCATTTGAAGATGATAAATGGGCATCAAGCTCAGCATTTCTACCACCTCCTACCTGCTTTGACTCTTGTTTCATTAGAATTTCAGCAATGTGCTGGTTCATGGCAGATAACCTCCTCTCCCTCTCCAGAGTGCCTGTGAGTGTGTAGGGGGTGAGGGAATGGGTGCATTTCTCATCTCCTCAGCATTTATTACATTCCTCTTTCTCTACCTCCTCTGCAGCAATAAATCAATGCTACTTGTTATTGTCTACTCCTTGGGCAGCATCTCAGGGGGAGAGGCAGGCTCTCCTGACTATAATGCTGTGTGTTTTATCAAATGCTAAAACAGAACTAAAGATCCAAAGTAAACCAGTCTTGTTTTTGCAGCTTTTGAGGGGAAGGATCCTATCCAAGTCCTGCCAGCTGCATCACCCATCAAGATGCTTTGTCACACAGGCTGCAGTTACCAGCCCCAGCCTTAAAGTTGCCTGCACAAGCAGAAGAGAACAGTGTGTCAGTGCAGCAATGTTTCTGTTTTTACTCTGGGAAGGAAAATTTAAAGTTTCTGGTGCTGATGACTATTTCCTGCCAGCAGGCATCTCCAGGACTGGGATGCTGGATGAGCCTTTCCTGTATGTGTGCTGAGATGTGTGCACACTCCTTGCACTTCTGCCACTTGTTAATGGCAAGTAAAGCCCTGGAAATATGTTGTGGGTGAAGTAAAATACTGCCTGATTATTGTTTACTCTATCAAGAGCACAAGCACACACTGGTACCTGGAGAAACTGTAGATGTGGCACTTGGGGACATGGTTTATTGGTGGATTTGCCAATCTGGATGATTCTATGACTGTAAACGAAAAGCATCCTCATAGTGGGACTGTGGCTTGCAGCAATTCCCTGGAGAAACTTTGCCCAGAAAGCCTCTGCCCTCTTGTTTTGTTGCCTGCTTTCTAATCACAGCAAACTATTTTGCTTCACACAGGCTTCCTGATTTTCTCCTGGAAAAAAAGGCCTTCCCACAAACCTGGCCCAGTAACCAGGGATTAGATGTTCACTCCCCTCTCTCTACTGAGAACACCCTGAAGAGATGGGCTGAAGAAATGATCATGAAAGAAATCAGTGTGGTGGAGAAGTGGGTGAGAAAGGCAGGCACATGACTTCTAGAACAGAGGTGTTTGGCTGGTCCAAGCCCAGAAGCACAAAAAAATACCTGACACACCTGCACAGGAATCCAGGACCAATTTACACAGGCAGGTTTAAGCTGGGGTTGCAGCTGGGATTTTTTCCTCCTTAACCCCTTCTCATGTTAACTGGGGTAACTCATATGGGAACCTTCAATGCAGAAGTTACTGAAGGGGTTTGCAGGAAGATTCTCAGGGTTTAAGTGCCAAAAAAGGCCCCTTGACACATTAGCATGTTTTTATTGTGGCTTTGTAAACATATTTTGCATTTTCTTTCTGCAGCGCCAAAAGCTGTACAGTCAGATACCCCCGCAAGCAAGAAATGTACTTTATCAAACCTCGGTTTGTCAGCAATGGCATTGGTAAAAGCATGCACACACATGCACCTCTTTCTCTATGTCTTCCCTAAACTTTGTCTAGTTTTTTATTAAAATGGCTGCTGCCTCAAGCTACTGACAAACTAACAAAATGTGCTGGATATGAAAAACCCCACCAACTCCAACTCACATTCCTTCTCCTGCTCTGATTTCACCCTTTCTTCCTGCCCCTACCCTGGTATTCAAGGGGAATGCAGGGGTCAGAATGCTTTTTTCAGATATTTCAGGGAAGATGATGTCCTGGCATCAGACTTCACTCGGGCATAGCCCCCTCTGGCAGGGGGACCGTGAGGGCAGACCCACAGCTTGTGCTGCAGAGAGGCAGGCCTGACATGCAGAAAGGACCCGTCTCTTTCATGCTGCTTTTTGAGGCTCCAAAATCTATTGATGATAATATAAAAAAGTATTACACACAGAAAGGGGAGGGGTTCCTTTCTGTTTGCTTCTTTGTTCCCCTTTCCTAAAAAATATCTCCCCAGCCTTCAGGCAATTGTCAGGGTGTGGACTCACATGATGATAGCCCTCAGATGTGTTTGCAAATACAGCACAGACTTTGAGGGAGATCTCTGCTTCAAGAGCTCTCCTTTCCCCGTGGCACGGTGGGAGGGGGTAGAAAAAGGGGCAATTTTAATTTCGTTTTTAATCATTAGTTTGCTTCAAATAATTCCATACATGTGATTGCCACAGTCCTGAAAGAGCAGTGAGTTTCATTCAACAGGTGGACTTTCTTTGCATACTCTCTGCTTATGCTGGACACTAGTTTGCCAGTTTCCTCTCTAGAGATTATTATTTAGATCTCATAGTGCTGACCAAACATCCTTAATGTGGACAAAAGGATTTCAGGGTTTATGCAATCTAATACTGTAGGGATATCCAGCAGTGTAAATGCAGGGAACAGCCAAGAACAGACCATTCATCACTGTCACTAGACACTGTTTCTGTTTCACATGCCAGTTAGATGCTGAACTGGAAGAAGTCCAGCATCTTGCAGGATTGAGATGGAGATAGGACCAGTCCTTCTCAAGAGCTTTTATCATGTTCAAGATAGAGGAAGATCAGATACTGGGTTTTATTGAGAGAACTTGCTTGCATAAAGCAACAATTAAATGATGATAAGCTTTAGGTGGAGGTTAAATGTCTATTCTGGAAGAAAACATGGATGACCTCATGCTTTGGCTTTTTTTTTTTTTTTTCTCCTGGAAAATACAGAAAGCAAGAATGACAATGGAGATTTCCATTTAAGACTTTCCTCTATTTCTGTTGTGTAGAAGGGATTGAATTGGGAGGTAGAGAGTATTGACTTGCTGGTCAATAGGGAGCCTGTATGGAGCTTTCTTTCCTGAAATGTCACATTAGATGGAGAGAGTTTCCTGCAAGAAGCTGGCTGAGAAGGATGGGTAATAAAGATGTTCAAGACTGACAAGACTATCTGTGGCTCAGAATAAGGCAGGAAGTGTAATTAAGGAATCCTTTGACTGAACCTATGTGGATAGCTTTCAGAATGAATAGGTTAGGATAAGGTATATAAAAGTAAGCATGTTTTAAACCATCAAGAATGCAACCTTGGTCTATAGTAGCTATTTTAATCTTGTTTTGAATTAATATTTTGTTTTCTTTAAGGCAAATAAATTCTTATTTCGTGATAAATATGAAATTGCATCTCTTAAATAAGGTATGGTTGCTTTAAACTACATTCTGTTCTTTTTGTTAATGTTAGCCAGGAGCAGAAAAGGTCCTAGAGGATACACAGCATGGGAGGCCCCTGATTTAAATGGTATATGTTTATTTGGAAACATAGCTTTAATCGGGGTTTTTTTTAGAGCAGGAAATGGTAAGTGATCCACTCATCTTTTTTTTTGTTGTTGTTATTATTCTGTTTATGTTGGATTCTACTCCCACAGAAAGTGGAATTAAATGAAAAGTGAAATACACTTATTTTACAAGGATGCATTTGTGAAAATGATGCAGTTGAATTGATCTGATCGCTTGGGTTTTCAAGATTTTAGATGAATACAGCTGATCCTCTTGCCGTAGAGTCTAGAGGTGGCAAAAAAATCCTCCTGGTTCTCCAACTCTCAGATATATCTCAGCCTAAAGTGAATTAGATGGCAGGCTGGGCTTTATCCATCTGCCCAATGCCNCCATGTTTTATGTCACTGGCAACTTTTAATCTTCTGGCTTCTTTGATTTTTGGTTATCATGAAAAGCATGGAGTTCTGTAACATGGGATCTATATGGACGCTAGGAAAAATAAAAGGAAAATAAATCAAAAATGAAAGGAATAATAAAAAAAATAAAGGGCCAGAATACTCTATGCTTGCTTTCTACAACTCCATGTGGCCATTAGAATCCATTTATCTTTCACTAATGATCCTTTACTAGAGGGAATGTCTGATTATCTGACTTCTCTGACATATCCTTTTTCTCCCTCTTTCCCTTCACAGGCTAGAGGGATTGGTGATGGTCAGAACTACTGCAAACATCAAATATTCCAGCTTCCTTCAGGAAATGGAAACAAAAGCACACCCATTCAAACATTTTGAACTCTCTTTAAAGTCCTGCAGAAGGAGTGGAAGGCTTGAGGTGGAGTTTCTTAACCTGTCTAAATCAGGACTCTCTTCCTTGACATAAATCAGGAAAGGAAAAATTCAACGTTTTGCTAATTTGTGTAGGACTTTGATGATAATTTGCTTAGAGACATTTAAGTGGTACAACATGAAATAACAGAAATGAAAATTAATGGAGTTGGAACGGGATTGCATTGTGCAAGGCCCCCACATATGGTTACAATTCGGTGTTTCCTCTGTATCTGACAGGATCCTTACAGAAAGAATGCTTCTGAGGAACTGCTACTGCACCCACCCTGAAAGCATGGAGAAGAAAACCTCACCCCACAGTGTCTGTTCACCATTCTTTCTCCTCCCGTGGTGGCTCCTTGTGGGATTTATTTGTGCTCAAAATTAAGCACAAGTCTGAGTTTGCTCTCTTAAGTAGGCTTGTCCTTTGTTCATGGTTTAAATCTCGAGGGCAGCACTTGAAGGTCTCTCTGTTTGGNGGTGCCATGGGTGCAGAGACCTGAGCTGGCTGAGCGCAACATGGCTGATCGCTTCAGGTGCAGTGTCATGTGAAGGCGGCATTAGGATTTGGAGGTCAGGGAAGGTTCACGAGGTGGATGGTCGTGTTTGCACAGAAGTGAGCTTAAGCTCATAAACTCTGTGGGGCCCAGCCTGTTTCCCTGCACAGCTGCCCAAGTGGCTGGTGCCATATGTTCTGGGGTGTGCCTTCTTCTAGAGAACACACTCTGGCTAGCAGTTTTTACTATTATTATTATTANATGGAGTTGGAACGGGATTGCATTGTGCAAGGCCCCCACATATGGTTACAATTCGGTGTTTCCTCTGTATCTGACAGGATCCTTACAGAAAGAATGCTTCTGAGGAACTGCTACTGCACCCACCCTGAAAGCATGGAGAAGAAAACCTCACCCCACAGTGTCTGTTCACCATTCTTTCTCCTCCCGTGGTGGCTCCTTGTGGGATTTATTTGTGCTCAAAATTAAGCACAAGTCTGAGTTTGCTCTCTTAAGTAGGCTTGTCCTTTGTTCATGGTTTAAATCTCGAGGGCAGCACTTGAAGGTCTCTCTGTTTGGAAACAGTTGATAGAAACTCCATGAGGTGGGTTAAGTTGCTCACACACAGTACCATGAGGTACCTGAGATGCAGTGAGACAGCTGAGGTGCTCAGGCTGATCTGGCACAGTATCTGCAGGAGGCACATGTCCACCTGGAGAGGCAGCTGAGGCCAACAACAGTAATGCAGGACATCTCCAGCAGCCAGTGTTTCAGAAGATGCAGCACCCACCTGGTGTCTGCCAGATAAGCCAGGTGCCTGAGCTCCCAGTGTAGTCAGCTGAAACCCAGTCAGTGCAGTCAGCAGCATCTAAAAGCTACACATGGAACCAAATGCTGGAGTGCAAACCAGTTGCCTGAACACAGGTATCAATCTTCTTTTGAGGTGTTCTCTCGTATTTCCAGTATTCATACGGTCTGGCAAGCATGATTTGAAACTACTGGTTATTAATAGTGTCTAGGAGAAGCAGTTAGACACCAGGTAGGATACTCAAGCCAACCAGAACCTTGGTTTTGGCAAGCAAGTTTCCAGGTCTGAAGAGAGGCTCATGCTCTGTGGAATGAGCAACAGATGATTCAAGTTTAGAACCAACAGCAAAAAGCTCCAACTTGGCTCCTCCTGTGTTAAGCTATGATGATGCCTCAGCACACAGCGTGAATGAAGAGCTTGTGCGTCACAATGCTCACGAGTGAGCCTTTTGCCAAGTTCTCTCTTCACCTTGTAGACAGAAGCTACACCCCCAGTTAGCCTGTGGCAACCACTGACCAACAGGTTGGCCTTGCTGGACTGCCAGGTAAGCAGAGTGTGTCATGTTTACACAAACCTGGCCAGATACAAACCTCACTGAAATGGTGAACTTGTGCCTAAGTATTAATCTGTCTTTCATTTCACTATTTCCATTGCTCGTAATTATTACCATTGGCACGAACAGTGAGTTATCCCCCTCGCTCAAGCCTGCAATGAGTCTGACTTTTTCATAGCTATGCTTAATTGTTGCCAGGGTTCCCTGTAGGAGCATTAGCCTGCCTAATATTACACGGCTTGAGAAAATTAAATGATCAATATCAGGTTAAGAGCACTCAGTTGTTCTTTCTTGAGTTTTGTAATTGCTTGTGTGACGGGAAAATAATTACTGTGTTGAGTTTATTGTTATTCTCGTTGTCCTCAGTTGGGGATTTTGTTGTTCAGTTATGGACATGTCTGATTTAAATTGTCTATAATATTGTTGTCTTAGAAGGAAATAGAAAGGAAAGGGGAAGGGAAAGGAAGTAGGAAAATTAAAGGCTGATCTAAGATTAACGCAGTGTTTACTCTGGCTCCTGGTAGGGTTTGTTTGTAAAGGGAGACTCCCAAAGCAAAAATCATCTGTAGTGAATTTGTTTAAAGTGACACTGTCAACTTCAATATCACACTTCAGGATTTTTGGTTTTTACTCCACGCTGTTATAAGTAACACTCAAACCAATTATATCCCACTAATGCCATTGGAACACCTCGGATTACAGTTGTGAGAATAGAGAAAAAGCATTAATCTCTATTTTTTGGGTTGTTTTTACTGCAATTGCTAGCTCACTAATTTCATATTCTGAGTTGGAAAGGATTTACAAGGATCATCGAGTCCAGCTCCTAAGTTAGTTGTCTGATACAGGGACTGAGCCCTTAATCTTGGCATTATTAGCACTATGTTCTAATAGCACAGTTCTAACCAACTGAGCTAATCCATGATCACCAACTTGTGTGGAAAGCTTACACACAAAAAGGATCACGTGGATTTGGGCCATGCCCAAATCTTCTGTAATTTCTTAATAGGTCTCCTTCCTGTTGTTTATGTAGTTTTGTGATAGAGTAAGAGGAGATGAAAAAGCACCTCCAGTGATTTTTGAAAAAAGATTTTTAAAACCAGCAGGGGAAGTAGTAAAACAGAAATCTCCACGAGTTCTCTGCAGGGAGGGGTCAGGGTCCTTGCTTTCAGCCATGCAGAGACAAGCCAGTCCCTAGTGAAAAGATGCCTACTGTCTTCAGAAGCCAGTGGGAGTGGGCTGATAAAGAGATCCCTTTAACTGCGGTGTTTATGAGTCACTGGTGTCAGCGTTAAGACATCCTGGGAGAAAGAAGGAAACAAAACTGGTTATTCACTGCCTTTGTTTAGCTGCCTTCAGAGGTTTCAAGAGACCTGAATACAGAGACACTGTGGCATAAGCCAACTGTTGACTCCATCAAATAATAAAGCAATCCCAGTGGGTATTAAGAAGCGTGGAATCATTCTAATGAGTCTGGCAAAATCTCATTAGGATGAACAGCAGGTGATGACAAAATATTTGCTCTGTATGCAAATGACTTGTTTCCTTCTCTGTCTGCACGCGGTTGCATGAGTGCTCAGAACAGGAGCTGTCACATAATTACTTACTGGAGTAAAGCACTGCATGTGTGGTGGTTGCATTTCAAATACATCAGTGGAAAAATGGGGAAAATGACAGAAAGGAGAAAACTCCCTGTATCACCAAACTCTTGAACAATAGAGGGCTTTGCTGGGCATCCAGACTGTCCAGCTGTCTTTCCAGAAACGCTTTCAAAGCAAGGACATATGGACTGCAAGTTATCAAAACTTCTCCAAGAGCTGTGAGTATAGAAAACATGATGGAAGGAGGACAGAGGGTATTCTGAATATTGAGAACAAGGCAAAACATGGCAGTTCCTGTTGACAGACTGCATAGACCTGAGTCTGACCTGACCTGCTAGTTCAAAAAGCAACTCCACTAATCAACCCTGAACCATCCAGCTGCAGGCTCAGATGTTGCACAGTAAATCATTGCTTTGTCCCCTTCTGCTGTTTTAACATCAGGCTGTATAGCCCTTGATATCTGTTCTGTTCCTGATGGTGTTTCTGGCATAGTATGCTTCCATTCTCTCCAGTGTATCATTAATAATGCTTCACACACTTGTTTTTAATCACTTTGGTATTTATTTATTGCTGCAGTCCTGTTCCTACTCCTCATACATGTCAGAGGCAAAATTCTTGTGTGGGGGAAGTGGAAATCCCCCAAGAGCCCCATTCTTCTGTGCACACTGGTGGAGAGGAGGACAGGGCAGTTGAGTCAAAGGACATTCCAGATTAAATAACCCAAGCTACACAAACACAAGTGTTCCTGCAGATCCTCTCTCCAGCGCCTGGCAGTCAAAAACCTTCACTATATAGTCTGCCCATATAATTGTGGTTTTCTTTCAAAAAAAGGAGTCAGGAATGCATTAGAAGCTTCCTTCTAAAAACACCTTTAAGATACCCAGGGCCATGAAAAACTTCCAGGTCAGAAAGGCAAAGGACTGTGTGTATGATGACCCTGTGCTCTCACCATACTCATTGCTTCTTACTTGGAGACAGTTTGCTACAGACTGTCCATCAGAGAGGGAATTAGGTAAGCTGATTATGAGAAAGAGCCATTTGCTTTCCTGCTGAAGTCCTATAGAGATGGAGTAAAAACAATACACTAAAGAGCAGAAATTTGCCTCCCTCGCCATCCAGCAACTTGCAGCCAAAATCTTACAGAAGGTGGGAAAAGGGGGCCAGTCCCCTAAAATTTCCTCTCCACAAAATAGAAGAAAAAAAAAAGTTATTTGAGGCTTTGTATTCCATGGATATTAAAATGAGTTATGTGATTTTAATAATGGTGACTATTTTAAATTGTTAACACTATTAGATGCTAATAATATCAGGAATTTTTTAGTCTGTAGATCTTTATCAAAAATGCTTTTCACACAAGAGATATGTCATGGTAAAGTCAATGTCATCATTTCTTTTTTCCTAAGTTTGAGAAGCCTGTAAGGGTCACCAGGTAGATCATCAAGTGAATTGGGAAGCAATGCCTAGTCCTCCTGATTCCCAGAAGAGCAGCTTGTGAGCACAGGGGCACTGTGGCTCACTGTGTCATTGCTCTTGGCCTGGGACCTACAGAGCTATCAGAGCTCCTTCTGAGGCTCAAGGCTGTAGGAATAAGTTGGATAAACATCATTTGGGGTAGCATGGGATATGTTTGACTCTCTGGGCACGGGGACTGGCAGCACCGCCTCTTAAGATTCAGACCTGTAGCCTAGGATTTGATGACAGTGTCCTACACAGTATTTGTCTTAGATTTAATAATTGCATTAAATTGAGGTCTGCAGTCGAAGTGCTGCCAAAATGACAGCAGGCCAAGAGCTACATTAAGCACAGAGAAGCGGGCTCGGCGGGGTTTGCAGGGCGGCGAGGCTTGTTCTCACGGCTGGGTTATGGATGCTGAGGGAACACGTTCCAACCCAAACCGACAGCAGTGCACGGGGGGGCCACAGACGCCTGGTTCTGCTTAGCAGCTTTTGCTGACCAGCAAAAGCAGTGGAAATCCCAAGCCCTCAAAAAGCAGTATTTCTGAAGCAACTACTTTTTCTTTCCTTTCTCATTTTTTGCTACCCGATTAGCCAAACAACCGAGTATTTGTTCAGTGAGACTGGCTGCAGTAAGAAAACTGGACAGCAATGGCAGTGATTCATTTCAAACCCAAAATGTCATCTGATGTTAGCAGTGGTCTGTATCAGCTGACCAAAGTTCATGCACATACTGGTCCCACATACATATTGCTCTGAAAAAAAATCCTGTGGAGCCCTCCCAAATGCAGGATAGGTCAGAATGCTCCAGGTTTGGCTCCCTCTGCCCAAAACAGTCTTCCACCATGCCCAAGGGGCTTTGTGTCCTCACACTCATGCTCTAATAGCATACCCCCAGGCTGTGATGTGTCTTTGTGGGCATTCTGGAAAAACATCCCTTAGGTGAGTGAGGCAGAGCTATCGGGGTATTTCTCACACTTCTCACTGAAAAAGACAAAAAGCAGAAAGTATTTCTCTCTCAGAATCACAGGAAGACTACAAGTTGTTCAGATGAGATCCAAGACCAAGCAGCCTAGACAGGAGAGCACAAGCCCTAAGCAGCAGGGGCAGGAGTCAGTTTGTGCTGCTTGGCCTTGGCAGTGGCCCTTGCCTTCTTCTCTTGAGCAGTAGAGATGGAATCTTATAGAAACTATGAGGACAGCTTACTCATGCAGAGGCATCTAGTGCAGTCTGAGATGTCAAAACATGTCCTGTATGGCTTTTGCCTCTTTCTTCCAAAGGGATATGTTGCATTTAAGACCGCTGTGGTATTTTTCAGGTTGGCCAGACCTCTTGGGTACCCCCAGGGATCTGAAACAGCACTACAAGTCCCTATTTAAAGAATGAGACCCCCTGTGTCTCTGTGCTGCAAGGTGTTCCTGTTGCTCAAGCTCTCATTTGAGTTTTTGCAGCCTGAACTGAGCTCTGTGCTTTTGCTGCTGAATGAGTTTGCAGCTAACAGCAGCAAGCACTGTATATTCCCTGCAATCTCAGTGGTGTCTGTAGAGCAGGCCCACCCTGAAGAACTGATAAATGCCTCCAGATAGTCTTCTTGTTCCCATAGGCCAATGGTAGTACTGCTGTCCTAAAAGTCCTCTGAAAATTAATGTACTTTAATTAAAGGTAATTAAATTGACACAATGGTCAAAGTAAAAAGAGACTGTAGGTGGGCATCTTTTATCATGGGTTTGGAGTGGATAGAGAGATCCTATGCATTCATGTAGTTTTCCTCATAAAAGTAATTCCTATTAAAGGTGGGGGAGGAGAGAACTACCCTGTGATTTCTTTGTCCTCAGCCTTTTTTCCTCTGATACCAGAGCACTTTGCTTTTCTCTTCCTTATCCTCCAGTCCCAGCCACAGCCTGCAACTTCCTGACTTGCCATTCCCATCCCCACCTACCCTTCCTAACGTGTCTTCAGCATTTATCTCAGAGTTTGCTCCATCCTACCTCTGCTGCATCACTGCCTCCCAAACAGCTGTAACTTTGTTCTTCCATTCACTTCCTACTCTTTCTACCTGCCCCTCTAACCTTGGCAGTCCCAGACCCTCAAAGTCAGCCTTCATATATTCTGCAGCTCCCTGAGGTCCATCTCCCTATGAGATCCACCCTGTACCTATCCTTGAAGGACTTCACTGCTGCTCTTCCCTTGGCCAAAGTAGATAAACACACATTTCCCCTAAACTTTCCCCTATGCAGGAGAGAAATCCACCCATCCAGACCTAGGTCTGGATGGGTGGAAAATGGTGACCCTAATCTGGGAATGAGAAGTGCTACATCAAGATATAGTTGTTTGTTTAGATAAGCTTCCAGGAAATCTGGACCGCGTTGGAGCATATCCACAGCCATTTCTGTGGACAAACTGTGCTGCTACCACTCACTTGGTGTTTATTGGTAGCAAACTGTAAGTCACAAATTGCTCCAGAGCAGGCAAGAAAAGGTTCTTAAGAAGGGAACAGCAGCTAAATTGACTAACATTTTTTGTCTCCCAGTTTTCAACATTGTGCTGAGTTTGCTCTCCAAATGCCCGACTGACAAATGTCCTTTCACTTTTCCTTAAAGTAGCTCAGAAGGCAGATTATTACTCTGTCCTGTTTTTCCCCTTTCTCTTCATCTTTGCATAATAAATCAAAGTGGTAACCACTGGCTTACCTAGGTATTTTTGTGAACTCTGGAAACAAGATTCATCCTGTCTTTCAGCCCGTGCTAAGGCATTTAAACCAGAAGTCTAATTGCCCTTTGATACTCTCACTAATCACTTTGCCTTAGGCTGAAACAACCTGTACATGTCTCACTTCTCCCATACCCAAACCTACCAGAGGCCAAACATACAGGGTGCATTTTGTTCACCCTCCAAGCTGTTTCTCCTCAACAGATCCAGAACTCTCCATGAGGCTATCTCACAATGGCCTGTATGCCTTATAGATGTCAGTCCTTTTTGGCACCTCTGCTTTGCAGGTGCTTGGGATTTTCAGAAGCAGATGTGTCTCTCCAGCTACGTTGGTTAGCAGGGACAGACCAAGAGGAAATCAGGAACCTGAAGGCATTGTTATCTGTGTGAAGGTTGTTCTGTACCTCCTAGTGTGTGCACAAGGTTTTTCCCTGAGCTCTGCGTGCCCACACTTCCACAACAACAAACTTTGCTGGGCAGTCATAGGATGATCTTTATTTCCTGAACAATGCAGCTGCAGACAAGTATTTGAAGCCTTTTTCTTCAATTTAACTTAATGAAAATTGAGCCTTCACCTTGCTGTAGAGTTAAAATGTTCCTACTCAAGCTAAGAGAGTATCTTCCATTTTTTTTTTATCCACTGATTCCTCCTGTCTCCAGAGAAGACAGAAAATCAAACAGTTTGCTCTGTACTTGCTAACTTTACACTACCACACAAATTTTAGTAACATTGGGAACAATAACTTACGAGATTGTGTCCTGTAAGGGAGCAATGTAACTCAAAATCTTGCATAACTGAAACTTACGCAAACTTCAGCAAGACTTTTCCTCCATCAATTATGGAAGAACAAAGCATCTACTCTTTCATATTTAAAAAACCAACTCTTCCTGGAATCTCAAGTCTAAGGTGTTTTTACTGTAAAAAAGAGCTTCATGGTAATGATAGCAGAATATCAGATTACTGACTCTGTACAACAGTCCTCTGTTTGGCTTCTGTCTACTTCTTAACAACATTTAGTAAAAAGCTGAATGCCTTCCAGGGACTCCTTTAATTCACATGCTAAGAATGTTTATGCCTCTCAAGTGGTCAAATTAAATTGTATCAAATGAACTGTATGGGCTTGACATAGGTCCTAAGGCCCTGTTTAAACTGTTGTGTGTTCATGAAACAATTAAAGCTGAATAAACAGTACCAAAAGAATTTCAGAGAGGATTAGTTCAAATGTTTAACTAAATTAATTTCTGCCACAGTTGGTTTCCATGGGCGTTCATTTGATCTGGCAGAAATGCTCTTTCCAAAGTGTTTAACCAACGTCTGATTGTAAGTCACATCTGTTCTGTTGGGGAAGGTAAACAACGATTTTGCCTCCTGTGATCACTTGAAACTGAACAGCTCCGTATCACACCTCTTGGATAGCAGGTGTCCAGCAGCCAAGGTACTCAAGAAAGCTTTGGATTTTTTACTGATGATACATTATTTGGCTGGGTCTTAAAAATAGTAATTCTGTGTGCATTGACTGTTTTTACAGACCACAATAGCTGGGGTTCAAACACCTCCATTTCAGACTTTGCAAACTAGGCATGACTGGAGTCATGGCATCTCTAGGTGAACACACTGACATTTCAAGAAGTTTGGATATCAACAGTGATAAGCAAGTCTTCCAACATGGTCTGCTGAACTGATTCATCTCTTCACACAGACCGTATCTTCACTCTCCAAGTCTTCAGAAAAGCCTTGAGAATATGAGGTTGGAGTATGGGAGTATTTAAATTAAGAGAGAAAAGAGTGTTTATGATGGTGTTACCCAGTCCCTTCAGAGAAAATAGCTCTCATCCTATACTCACTGAAATTGGAAATCCGAAATACAAAATTAAGGTGTAGAGAGCTTAAGATATTTTGTTTACCCCTGCTTCAAATAACAATATCTTTGCATAGGTTACTACTGACGTAATTTGCAACCAGTAGCCCAAGAGAGGTGCTCTGTCCCAGTTTTGGATATGATCTCCAGAAGACCTCAGCTGGAAATATTTTTTTTTGATTACCTGGTATGAAGAGTGCTCACACAGATATTCAGTTCTGACACTTGCTCATCAATTTTGTCTATAATCTTAGCAGTCTAAACCAGTGCCCTTACAAAGGTGGACAGAAAATCTAGGCAAAGCCCAATAATTTATTAACATTTAATGCTTTTTGTTGTGCAACAAAATAGATCTTTTCTTCACGTTTTTGATAAAGGAATAGCTTATGGTCAGACTACAGGGCAACTGGCTGGACTACTACAGTCATGGGATGACTTTGTAACCTCTACAGCACTACTTAGGGTTATTATCTTTATTTATCTGTTCAATAATGTTTTAACAGATATTACCAGTGCATGTCTGGAGGGGGACCTGCTAAGCATAAACAGTAAATACTGATCCTCCTGTCTCTTCCCTGAGCACACCTGCCTATGCATCTCTAGTCTTCAGACCTGAGATCTGATACTCCTCTTTGGCACTGCACTTAAATATCACAAAAAGAAACTGCTACAACTGGTGATCTTTGCACTGTACTTAACAACATCGGGAAGTAATCATGGCTAATTGCTAAGGCTGTAATTCCAAACCTGACAGCTGGCAGAGAATCAGAGGCCTCAGTCACATTTGCTGAATGTCTCTCTAACACGCTCCACCAGATAGTTTGTGGCAGTGCTCTCCAAAGCCTTGCCCTTTGACTACTTGCATTTCTCCAGTACTTAGGTAGTTGCTGCCAAGGCTGTTCTCCTCTAGAGTAATTATTTGTGCAGTGTAATTTCTTGGAAGCCCAGCTGGCAAATGCTGCTTTCATGCAGGCTGGGCTAGATCTATCTAGAGAAAGTTTGGCAGTGTAAAGTTTTTAGGGGCACCTAGAGGGAATGAATAAACACTGGTTATAAAGAAAAAGCAGGTGCCATCTGCTCCCACTCAGATAACTCCTGTTGACTTCAATGGGAGTGTGACAATTTTCACAGCCACTCCATTTGCTTCTGTGGAAATATTTTCTTTAATATTAACAATGATTCAAAATGACAACCCCCAGAGGTCTGAGGGGGCCACAGAACTGAAAACATGAAATGGAGTGTGGCTACATTCCCATGATAGTCAGCAGAATGGATCAGTTGACATTTAACAACAGTCTGCATATCCCATATCAGCAGTGGGTGCCTGAGCTAAGATGAGTTAGGTAGCATTTTCTAAATGGCGTTGGTATTACAGGATCAGTTGTTCTCAGCGCAGAATCCAGTTTAGAGAAAGTATCACCAAGGCAATTACTTTTAACAGAAACCTATGTGCCAGAGATGTGTAGAAACAGATGTGCCTCTCTCTGACAGAGGTGTTGCACCTTGGGAAATGCAGCACTTCAAGAAAGAGTATTTGTGCTTCCTGGGATGACATTTCCCTTGGAAATGAGCAGGTGATCACATCCTGAAAGGTTCTCACTCAGGCAGGAGCACTCAGGCAACTTCTGAAAGCTCTGCATCACCTCTAAAAAGAACAAACACTGAAAGATGGAATGCATTTCTGATGAAACATTGGGTGTAGGCATCAGCATTTCTGATGAAACAGTCTGCATCCTGTGCCATCAAAATCAGAAAAGAGCAAAATGCATAACTAATCTTCTAGTGTCTGGTCAAATGAATAACAACATGGTAAAATAAATCCAGTGGCAGCTCTGGGACAGTGGATAAAATCTGACAAGAGACCAAAGAGTGCCATGAAGGAGCACTGGTTTGTTTTGAAAGGACTGCTGAACCTAATGTTGGCACTTGAACTAGAATTGAAATGAGAGATGTGATACTGCTTCTCATTTTGCTAGCAAAGTCATGGAATCCTGCAGACACCGCCATATATCACATACTGCAGTTTCCTGGTTTTAAAAGTAGTGCATTTCTTAGTACTTAGTACTTCTAAGGGGTGTGACCAGAGCTGTGTAGAGACCAAGCTGAGAACTGAATTCAGCTATGGGTTCAACATATCAGTGGAAAGTTTCACAAAGAGCCTTTAGCTGTGGTGGCTCTCCCAGGTTCTTCAGTGCGTGCACTGCATGAGCCTGGTTTGCCTCTAGACTTGCCCAGACGCATTCGGGGCGCAGCACCTGGTCAGGGTACGGTGCCTGAGTCATCTCTTCCCAGCCCCCTGCTCCTGGTGTGGAGCCTGCATGTGCAGCAGCCGAGGCAGCAGTGGGGTAACACAGGGGCACAAGAGGCTGTAGATAAGGCTTGGGCACTTGATCCTATGTCAGAGCCTTTCATTCCAAGACCTGCATATCGACAGCTGGCATTTACCTCCCTTCAGGCTGTTTTGCTGATGCTCCAAAGTCAGTGGAGTGTACGTGACTGCAGAAGAGGTTAAACTGGTGTAACCAACCCAGCACAATGAGAACACTTCGAGGAGAATTCGGCAGGATGCATTTTTCTTTCCTTAAGATGTCGTCTAGGAGATCACACCAACTGATGTAATGACCCTCTCTTACAGACCATGGCTATTAAAAGAAATGTACATCTAGTTCTGCATTTGACTCTGCGGCATGCAAAACACCGCTTGTGTTCTAGCTGGGCTGGCACAGGCAGACATGATGGCCTCTGCTGACTGGAGTTGAAATGTAGTCACTTTCCCAAAGGGTTGCCCTAGGCTCCTTCTGAGTTAAAGATCAAACGCTACCTGTTTTGAGGGTAGCAGAGCTCTTTTCTCTGGCTTAATTTATTATCTTATATTTGTACTGGCATTCCTTCCTTCCAAACTAGGGCACCAGTATTAGAAGATGCTTATGGTACAAAGATTTGTATTTCATCATAGCACAGCACATAGGGCTGGGGCAGACTGAATTTGTGATTGTTTTCACAGACTTTGGAGCATCTGTAATGAATAAGATGCTAAAAGGAAACAAATTCAACAATAAATGCTTGAGATTTATGGTTTTTTTCAGGAGCATGGAGAAAGCAAGTAAGAAAGGAGAATGTCTGGATGATTACAGTTCACCCAGCTCTATTCAGGATCTTCACATAGCTGTGAAGAGCAAAGCACAGTGGACTCCTGTGTTGGACCAGCTAGGCTGGGCTTTGACAGTGAAATTGAAAAAGACTAGAGGACTTCAAGATAAATAAGACAGCAGGAAAAAGTAATGAAGAAATTAAACTGACCTTCTTTAGAAATGGGTGAGACAGGATAAACAGGGAGAGATCTTGTTTTGCTTTCATCCTGGAAAAAATAACATTTCTTCCTTTCCAGTTCAGCACAGTTGACTGATTTGGAAACAAATCTGTTTTCTCTGGAAAGATTTATTTGCCCAATGACTTTTTTTTTTCCTTTTTTTTTTTTTTTTTTTTTTTTTTCTTTTTTGGCAAAAAGCAATAGGTTGAAAGAACAAGGCTTGTCTTGTTAGTAGGTTTAAAGGGCTCAGTAATTAACTGGTACATTTGGAGGCATGGCATGCAGGATACTTGCTGCAACCTACTTTATTACAGTGTCACAGGGAAGTGCTGCGAATTGGGCAAGAACTTTATAAAAACACTGTTTATTTCTCAGGCAGTATCAGATAGCAGGATTATTTCATTATGAAGTTACGCCAGAACATTTGCTGAAGTAAGGACACTTTGCCCTGACCTTTGAGAACGTGCTTTCATCTGTGACATGCTTTCTCTCTCTCTCCCTTCCTTTCTGTCTTTCTTTCTGTCTTTTCTAAGCTGGAAACAGAGCGACACTTATTTAGTCTAGGGACAGCATGCACTTTTTCACATCAGTCCTTTGCAATACATAGTAGGTGCCTTCAAAAAACAAATTGACATCCTGTGATTTGGGAAGTCTGTCACAAGGGTCATTTGTCCCTGAAGTCATGTCCTTTTGCTGCACAGTGTTTAGCAATGTTATTTACAGCCAAACCTCTTTAACTCCCTTACATTTCTCTGCCTGTTTTTGGGTGGTTGTTTTTTTGTTTTTGTTTTTGTTTTTGTTTTAATTTGGTATGATACTGCAGACAATTGCTGGCTTGAAACAGGATTAACAAAAATGTTGGTGGCTCAAAATAGGACTGTAATTCCATGCTGCAGTGTTTTAAGACCGGGTGACTTGACCTTGTGAAGACCTAAAGAGCTGCATCTTGCAGTAACTGCAAATAATGTGCAGAAGTGTTCAGCACTTCTGGAATACAGCTACTGTTAGCCCATTCCCTGAATATGCAAGCCAAAATAGAGGCATCTGTATTTGGAAATGCAAAGTTAGCGAGTCTCTTCAAGTGCCAAACAAACCCTTGTGGGAGGGAGGAGAGTCTCTTCAAGCATATTTCTGGAAATACAAAAGATAAACATTTATCTTGCAAAATTATGCCTCTTGTATCTCAAGGGCAACCTAAACAGGGAAGACCTCTCCTGACTCCTGTGCAAGTCCACATTCGCTACTGGTACCAAGAGTGAGAAGCACAGCATTTGCCAATGTGGCAATTAACTTCTCAATTCTTGGATAGACTCAACAGTGTGTATCCAACTGCAGATATCCACATACATGTCCTAATGTTATACAGAACCCTTCAAATTGAGGTCAAGATTTGGCCCTAAACATCAGTGTATATTTATTACTATATTCCTTTTGTTTCTTTACCACTATTTCCCTTTAGACTCTGACCTGGTTTCATCAAGTAATAGCAAGGATCTTGGTGTGGGGAAAAATCACAAGTATCTGGATATATGGGTGTATATTCCACTAGGGTTGCATGGTACTTGAATCATAATGAGGTTTGTCAGAAAACTCTATCCCCCTTCCCATTTAAAGGCCAGGTCATTGATTTTTAGTTTTATCCAGCGCCCAGTGGAACAACCTGGGAGGAAAATTGTGACTTGCTGATTCATTGTCTCTTCCTGATCTCCTCACTGCACTGGAGAAGGACAGAGGCATCTGCAGCAGTTCAGTTTCTCAAACAGCATCTATTTGGGGTTGCACCAATTGTAGTACTTTGTGATTGTAGTGCTGTCTTTTCCTCAGCTCCTCACATGAGACCAGGGTCCCTGGCACAGGAGACACAGCCGTGCAGCCCAGCAGACAAGGGAGGAAGAACCGTTTGCGAATCAGCATGATTTGCTTTCATGGTCTCCTCCACGGGGAGAAATGAAGTGCAGAGGGAAAGGCTTATATTGAAAAGATCAAAGCGGATAGAGGGGAACGAGTTAACAGGCATGCTTTTTGAAAGAAATAATTCTCCTGACATCTCGAGGGATGGGTGAAGGGCATATTGCCTTGTCAGTTAAACACAGCCGTTAGTTTCAAGCCCATACTAATTAGCCAGCTTAGAAAAACACACTGCTCAGCATTTCTAAATGTGGACTGCAGCCTCTGCCAGTCCTCAGCGCAGATATATTTGTCCACATCCTCTCAATGTAACATGCTGGTACAGAGGCGGCTTGGTGAGTAGTTAAAAGAGAACCCAGGATTAAGCGAGGCTCCATCCGGTATTTTTCTCACTTGCTGCATCCAGGTCAGTCCAGGACAAGCCACTGACCGAATAAGGAGTGGGAAGCCTGCTGTGTACTGGGAACCCATTTGCACAACGGAGCAAATTGCAGCACTGCCAAGACCCAAGGCACTTCCCTGTGACTGCTCTGGCTTGCACCTGCATAAACAGGAGTTGTGGTCCCTAATCTCAGCTGAGTTTAACTGCAGCAGAGGGCAAGAGAGAAAAATCTCACTTTTGCCCTGCACTGGAAAAGGCATGTGGGAGAAGATGGTAGTATTGCACCAAGGGCCTGGGGAGCTAACCCAGCATGCAGAATGGATTGATAGGGAATCTGCTTTATTTAGAATGGCTTTTACAAAGTTTGACTTTTCCTCCGGTCCTTCACTTTCCACAGTGTAAATCAGGGTTGCTAAACCATCATTATATTGAAGGGGCCTTGTAAGCCTCAAGTCACTTGTATTGGTTGGGTGCAGCAGCAATAGGTGACCATGGTGGTCTATAGATGTATAATTTTAACTTGATATAATCACTCAGTTAACAAGTTTAACTACGCCCATTTTTTTCCCAGTAAACACATAACTAAAATTACCCAGACAAAACTCTGTGAAGTTGTGACTAAAGACACATCATCTGCTTCCAAGGAGTTCAGAGGGCAGATATTACTTCACCCAGAGAGTTTTGTCAATGAAGTGGGGCAGGCTGTAACTGTGCACCAGCATGAGGAGAGCAACAGGAATTCCTTCTTCCGTGACTGTACCCCCTTCAGGGTCTGGGTGGGCACAAGGCTTACCTGACCTTCATTTCTCTTCCCATCCTTGCATTCCCAACATGTGCATTTGGACCAAAACTTCTTCAGGACAGGAAATGTGTCTTATTACCTGCTCATGTGTATGTTCAGCTCTGAGTCAAAGTTGACCTGTGAGTGTCACTACAACAACTGTAAATGTCCACTGTACTTGGGTTCCAGGTTCTCCTTAAATAACAGCACTGAACACATCCTGGAAAAGAGACTAAAGTGTGTCCTTTCTTTATATGATTACCCTGCAGGATCCCTTCTTCTCTCTGTCTCACTGTCTCTTCTGCCTACCCAATGAGTGAATCACAGAGAATCCACCTGCCCTGACTCCAGACTGTCTCAGCTGGAGCTCATCTACTCTCCTGCTGCAGAACCCTCAATGTCGGGATGGCTCAGCAGAAACACCTAGAGCTTTATCCAACTCAACCTGCATCCAAAAACTGTAATGATGTTTCTCATATCCCTTTTGTTGCCCCGTGGAGAGTCACTGTTTGGGTTTTGTTTTATTTTTTCTTTCCTTTTCTGTTTTGTTTAGGGTTTTGATTTGTGTGGATTTTTTTGGTTGTTTTGAGGTTTGGCCAGTTTCTTTGGGGGCTGGGGTTTTTTTGTTTGTTTGTTTGTTTTTGTTTGTTTGGGTTTTTGTTTGTTTTATTTGTGGTTTGGTTTGTTTTGTTTTGATCCCAAACACAGGGGTTGGTTCATTAACCCCAATGACACGAGATGCTACTTCATGCAAATTGCAGCGGTATTAGAGAAGGGGGCAGGGGTTGCTTGCAATGAACTCCTTGGAGTCAACTTCTGGGGATTTCCAGTACACACTGGTCAATCTGTTGTCTGCTTAATTTTTACTAGTACAGTTGGCCTCACATTCTTCTTATATTCTCCTGACAAGGGTCCCCCTCTCTGTCTGAGAAACCCGGTGGTTGCTGCCATACATTCAGTAGTACCTTTCTGTTGGAGAAGTAGGGTGGGGACAGGTTCTTCACTGACTTGGGACACCCTCTAAGTCACTGGGCTTCCAGGAGTCGTGTCCTACTGCTAACAGAGTGTAGAAAGTGGGATGAGAATCAAGCTCTGTGTCCTGAAGGTTATTCACCAGCTTTACGCCTCTCCATGGAATATCTGCCTGGGAACCATCACTGTTCCTGGGACAAGGGTGCCTCTGCTCCGCTGGTTAATCATGGCCCAGACCATTCTCCAGTCCAGAGCTGAGGACCCTCTGCATGCCTGGCATGCCCGCAGACACCAGGGTGCCAACTCCAACCTCAGAAGTTAGGCTTTTTCTTGGTCCTGCTCTTGATTTTGCCACCCAGAACGAGCAACAGTGCCCAAAGCAGATCACACAGTTCAGCCAGGCTACACAGAGCCATCATTCCTTCCTCTCAGGTGCTGTGCTTGGTCATGGGTACAGCTCTGGGATGGCAAGCCAGGCTCTTTGCCAGTCTGGAGTCCCCTGCCATGCCTCCTGACACCAACTGGTCCTTGTGGGGATGGGGCATGCTGCTCCCCCTTACTTTCTTTTACCAGTCTGATTAGGCATCGAATTCCAAATGGCTGTAACGGGCAAATCTCTAGTGAATGTAAACCAGAACCATCCAACTCACTGTCTCATGGATGACATACATAGCTTTACACCAGAAATTTACAATCTTATGTTGTGTATAAAAAATTTCCTGTCAAGACTTTATATCTAGTCCATTGCTCTGCTCTGCATGGAAACCCTTGGCATAATCTTTTCAGAGATAAATAAGCCTTCCCCTGAAAGCAAAGTGATGCCATTGTTTTTTTGATATTTGTAGATGTCATCCTGCCGTGCTCCCATGCGTGGGTTCCAGACAGCACAAGCCTTTGTTTTCCATTTTCCAAAGTTCTGTAGGAGAGAAAGATGTCAGTGTAGGAGGGCCCGAGTGACAGGCCACACTGGGTTACACCCAAGCATGCCTGCTCTGGATGAGCAGCAGACAATGGACACCCCAGCTGTTTCCTTGGCCAGGCAAGTTTTTAGTCTAGGCTCCTGTCCTGTCCTGCAGAAGGATGGGAAAGGAGGATGTTAGAGGGCTCCAAGTGCACAAGAACAGGACCTGGGCCTCAGCCACAAGGATGGAGACCTTCACATGAAAGCCATCTGAGCATAGCCATTCTCCTAAAAGCCACTTAATAAGGAGAGGTGCTGAGAGGCTTCATTGGTGAGAATTCAGTACAGTGTGCCAACCTTATTTCATAGATGGGGACTTCAGTAACAGATAGATGTTAAGTGACATGACAGAGCCACAGGCAAATGCAGTCCTGGGGTTTCAGGAAAAAGCTGGGGTCCTGCTTTAGCAGCATGAATCATTTGGACACAAAAAAATGTGTATATTCAAAAACTGTAATGAGGTGAACTCTGAGAATGAAAAAAAAGCCTTAATAAACACCATCTTGAGTTTTCTGGAGCAAAATGCTGCTGCTATTTCTTCTGTGTTGCTGGAGAGATTAGCAGGATATTTATTGCCTTTTACATTCATTCTCTGGCTTTACTATCTGGGCTTGAAATGTCAAACCTGGGTAATTTCATTGCTCCCTGTCAACTGGGCTGAAAGGAATGCAGCACAATAACAGGCATAGCAGTTAAAGTGGCTACATGCACTTAAGTGATTGTCTGGGAAATGGTGAGCTCTGCTCCTGCCAACTAGAGGAATTAGACCAAGCCTGTATTTAAGCTGTAGAGAAGGTTTGTAAGTTGTCCAGGTTTTTGGGTTTGGGGATTGGGTTTTCCTCCCTTTTCTAATATTTACGGCTTGCTGGGAGCTAGACAGCCACAAGCTCACCTAAATGTTTTTCATCTTCTTCCCATGAATAGAGAGTATTTGGCAAAAAACAGGAGCAAATCCAGAAAGCTGGCTTAGAGCTGCTGTAAGGCTAAGCTCCTGTTTACAACCCAGCTTGGTGGGAGAGACCTTTCCCATTCTGAGCCAAACCAAGACCTGTGTGCCAGAGCTGTGAGCAGCATGAGGTAGGAAGTGGCACTGACAGAAAGAGGCTCGGCTGGGCTGTGCTGTGCTGCCAGTGTGGGCCATGGTTGGGCAGTACGATTGCAGCTGCAAGGAGTCTCAGGGGTAAAAGGGATGTTTCCCAGCCTCCTCTGCTAAACCTCAGGAGCGGATGTATCCCCTTCCTCCCCCACGGTGCTCTTTAACAAGCAAAGGAGCTGGGACTTGTTTAGCTTCTCTTTCTGCCAGCTGCACTGTCCCTGCGGTGCGAGAGTTTCCAGCAGCCAGGCAGTGGCACTATTTATGCCCGGGAAGAATGGACAGCCAAAATGAGGAGATGGGGCTCTCCTCCTGTGCTTGGCATGGGTGAGACTGCACCTCAGATTCTGCGTCCAGTTCTGGGCCCCTCACTACGAGGAAGTCACTGAGGTGCTGGAGCGTGTCTAAAAGGCAACAAAGCTGGGAAACGCTCTGGAGCATGAATCATATGAGGAGCAGCTGAGGGNTATGAGTTCTTGTGTTTTATGAGACTTCCTTGGGGACTTGATGTTTGGAGTGAATCCACTCTTTCCTCCTGCTGCCACAGTCCCAAAGAGGGATGATGCTTACCCATGAGTAGTAAGGGAGGGTCCTGTTGCTGGCCGTGCCCTTCTGGTGTATTCTGAGCAGAGGCATCAGCTGTCTCTAAGGTTCCATTTTAGTACATGATGTTACCAAAGGAAGGAATTGATTCTGCGGATAAAATACAATGCTGTATTGATCTTTTGGAAAACACGAAAGACATTCAAAGAAGTAAAGAGATCCACTGCTCTCACCTGCACAACTAATTTGCCAATATATTTGCACATTTTTCTGTGTGTTTCTGAAGTCCTTAAGAGCACAGCTACCTCATTTCTTGGTAATTAGGTAGTCGGAAGCACCAACTAAGCCTAAGCAAACATCCTTTACTCTAACAAAGCAAGTTATTGTGTAGTCTTTCAGGACACAGTTTTCTGTAGTATGCAATGACTCTAATACCTATTAATTATTTCTAAATAGTTTAAGCATTATCTGCCTTTGGGTAAATTCTTTCTCTATTGTGTAATCTAACCTGTGGGAGGGGAAAGAAAAAAACAGCTACAATATTTGCCATGTCACCTCCCCAAAAATAACAGTTTATTGTTTTAATCATTATCACCCTCACCATCACACAGCATGCTCCAGGACCTGGAAAAGGTTAGCGGGATGGTTTCCTAGACTCCATCCCACACATCGTTGACTCACTAGTTCTAAAGAGCATGAGTGTGGGGGGCCCTTTTGAGTCTCACCTCTCCTCCTATCTACTGCAAGAATGCAGCATGCCTGTTCGCTCTTTGCCTTTACAACAATTTAGCCATTGTAAGTATCTCAAGGCTTTTTTCATGAGGTAAAAAGTTTGGTGAGGTTTTATGTTGTGAAGCTACCAAAAATGTCGCATAAATAGATAGCCAGGGAACCAAAACATATCTACTCATGTAGAACACTCAGTTTTCTTTTACAGAAGAAAATGGTTATTTTGTGTGTCTGTATGGTTTACTACTCTGTAGTGCCAAGCCCAGACCCAGAATTTTATGATCAAGTGTCCATCCATTAACTGAGTTCTGACTCATCTCTGCTGAAACAGAGTGACAGAAGAATAATTTTAAATAAAATAATTTGGGACTACGCTTTTTCTTTATTACTGCATGTTTTTTAGCAACAGACTTACAGGAGTTGTCATCCCTTTGGCAGGACAGAGTGATGGGAGAATGGAAGAACAAAGAAAACATGAAATCTACAAACTGTCTTCAGAAAAAGAATATAAAGTCTTCTCATGGTTACATAGGTGAAAAGAAACCAAATTTTGTTTCTGTGTACCCAGCATGTTTATGTTCCTCAGATACCGCTCAGGCCGACCAGAATCAGCATCGCAAATGTTACCTATCTGATTGCAGAGGAGAAAGTCCCTGCTTACTCCCATCGGTGTTTACCTGCACTTATTTGCAGAGTGCTTCTGAGGCCAACATTTCAAAAACCAGAATAGAGTCTTTCAACCTCCT
>VYZR01091753.1:3175-15473 GCA_013400675.1 Oxylabes madagascariensis
TTTGAGAGGAGCATTCCCCCATCTGCAGAAAGGTAACTATGGCATTTTTGTAAAAATGTTTGTTCTGTTCTAATACCCTGGGCAAAACTTGAAGCTCAAATGTCTTGGCCCCATGAAACTCACTGGCAATTCAGTTTTTTCACCTTCTGCTCATGAATTTCTGACCAGCAGACTAAAAAAACTAAAACCCATTTTGTGAAATGAACTGCAGGATCACAGTAATGCTGCATATGGAGCCTCTGAATTTGCTAGAGCTTTTATTTTATAATGAAGTATTAGCTATTGGCTCAGATTTTGCTGGCTGCTTTCTAAGCCCAAGAGGGTATGCTTGAATAGATATGTCAAAAAGAACTGCTGACAAGAGCAACTTGCAAACTGCGAACCATTGTCTGCTGTTAACATGTCTGAAATCCCCTGGCATGCAAGCTAATATGCTCCTCTCAAANACAGAAAAGACCATACAACCCTTCTTACTGCTGGATTAAAAAACGATTTTAAGGAATTATTTCAGTACAGAAACTCTGTATCTAAGTCCTGTTAGCTTGGTGCCTAACAGGACAGTTGAAAACTCTGGCTACAGAGCAGTTCTGAGACACCCTACCTTCTTCTACCACTGTTTCTGCAATCATAGACTAAGTCATGGGACAGCCCTGGGACCAGTGAGCAGGCAGGTCCCCTCCAAGGAAGTAAAACTTTCAGTACTTAAATGACATTAAATATAAACAAAGAGACAAATAGAGAGTTGCAACTGATAGAGCAGTTTGGGGTTGAGATGTAGGAACTGGAAACCAACATTCTTGCTTTAAATGTGTAAGTTTCTATTGACCTAGCCTCTAATAGCCCACTTTGTTATGTAAAGATGTTGGCTTTCAAAAGACCACAGATTTGCCCATAGCATGATGGCATAGCAATATTTAGATACCAGCAAGCAGCCTTGCTGAGCTGCTACTTAACTTTCCCAATGCCCGATGCTTGCTGGTGAGCATATGCAGAGCTGCCTAATGCTCTTGGGAGCAGTCTAAGTGCTATGAAGTATCCTAAAGATCAATTTGACTTAGTGATGTGCTGAAAGTTTTGACACTCAGAAAGGCAATGTAAAACAAACAGCAAAAATAAGACTTTTTGATTTTAATGAAATTGCGTACATGTACGCAATAGCACTGGATTGGAAATTCACACATAGACTTGTTTTGAAATCCCCATGCTCTGTAATTTGAAGCAGATATTTCAAGATGGGTTTTCTACCATCTAGGAAGAAGGCTCCTCCTGAACTTTTGTGTATGGAAGATGCATCTTTCTTCTGTTAAAGTCACTCCACTTTTATATAAATAATCAATTATTCTGTGAAAGACAGAAAGGGAGTAGAGAAAATAAAGCCAAAAACTGATGCTCTCCTGCAGCTCACCAGCCTGTGGTTAATAAGCTGCATAGCTAGTAAGCAAATTAAGTGTGTCCTCGCCTTTTACTGCTGGAATAGCACTGCTTGACTAGCAAAAGGACTGCTCATGGGGATTACTGGATAATACACATCCCCAGCTGTTGGAGGAAGTGAACTAGCTGAGGCAGCCAGAGTGAAGTAGATGGGGCTGTGCTGGGACTCAGCTGGTAGAGGTCAAAGAGAGTTAACCACCCTTACACACACAGAAACCACTTCTACAGATCCCCTTCCTCTGCTGGAGGAAGTGTGTTGCCAAGTTTGGCCAAGTTTTGGTCCTTAAGCAACAGGTTCAGCTGGAGGGGACCAAGACATTGCCTAGGAGGATTCCCACAGGACAGGACAGGACAGGACAGGACGGGACAAGATATTCCTCTTTAAGTTAGAACAGCTTACTTAAAATACAGATTCAAGTCCATTCTTCCTGTTAGATTAGGGGGAATCAAAAACATTTCTCCATCTCCTAGCTTATCTCCCACTAGGAGAACTGTTTGATATAATGGAGTGATAATGAGTCTCTCTGGTTACTTTGAGAGAAAGGGCTTATCTGACACAGGAGTTTTAAATCCAGGAGAGCTCACACTGAGAACTTCCAGAAACAGGAATTAGGCTGACTGACATTTAGTTAACCTAAATGTACCTGTCTTAGGTTCTGCCTCTCAATTTCTCTTACAGATGATCTTGAATGAACCTCAGCTTTAGGTGCCCAAGTTTCCCATGGATTTTTAAAGCAGCACTGAAATTAATTCAGCAATGAGGTTCCTGCAAGGCAGCAAGTCACTCAGTGCTAAAGCCTGTGTGGCTGAAGCCCTTTGAAATTGAGACTCAGCTGTCTAAGTTACATCAGGCCAGATTTCTTAAACGGATTTTGGCATCTGAGTACAGCAAGTGCCTTTTTGACCTAAGCAGGTCAAAACACTTTGAAAAAAACTGTTCCCATGTGATTAAAAGAAGACTGAAAATCTTCAGCAAAATCTCAGTATTGGTCAGAAGAATTTTGCAGGAAACACCATTTAAAATATGCAAAGTACAGATATAAAGTGAAAACGGTGCTTGAAGCAATTGCGGGTGCTATGCAACACTGACAGAGATATATTTTGTCTTGGGAGCTTCAATGCTACAATACGTAAACATTTCTGGTGGGAAGGAAATAAAATATTAAGAAAAAGAAGGCAACAGCGCTGTTAGAAACATATACAACTGAGCTGGACTGACCCCAACTTTGAGAAGCTGCTCTTACAAACCTCTTGTGGATGCTGTAAACTGGAGGAGTGGCAAACTGCTCTGCATTCACAGCCAAAATCCAGGCTGCAGCATAAGGCATGCGGAGGCTCTAATAATGGTCTCTAATCTCTAATATTTGTGTCCATAATTAGGCGAAAGAGAGAAAGAAGGTGGATGCCAACCTTAAAAATCCTTACACTTGCCTAGTTCACTGAAATGCTGTGGGTGACTATTAGCTCTGCTTTCTTGTGGAAATGGAGATGGAAAAGCCCAAAAGGATACTGGAGCCCACACAGATAAACCAGAGCGAATCTGCCTTCCTCTTGAGCCCTTGAGTACTTGAAACAGCACCAGTTTCTCTGCATATTTGATGCTGAGCAGCAGAGGAAGGACTACAGCAATGGTCTCCCAGAACGGGGTAGGTAAACACTACAGAGGCTTTGAAATGGAGGTCAAACCTACATCATTAACCTTTTGCTCCTCCCCATCCCCCCCAAATTTAAAACATGAAGAGGAAAATAAAGTAAGGCCTGTTATATCTCTATTCTCCTTTTTTTTCTCCCCCTAAAAACGACCACTTGTTACAGACAGGAAGCAACTGCCGAAAGTTGTTCACCTTCAATCCTTTATCACTTAAAAAAGCGCTGTGGCTCTGACCACGAAGCCACTGGCAAGCATCGTTTGGGAAGAGCTATCTATCTACAACGATAAATAATAAAATAAAGCATCTTCCCTTTTGAATCCCAGATGAGAGATTTTGCCAAGTGATCAAACTTGTCTGAACCTCGGAGCAGCAGCTTTGAAGTAATAAGAAAGAGATTGAAAACTTGCTGCCAAGAGCCGCACACACCTCATTAGGGTCCAGCCATGCAGGGAGGCCAAGCAGCAGCCGCCGGGCCCAGCCCCACGTACCCGCTGGAACGGGGCTGTGGGAAGGCGAGATAAAAGCGCCTTTCACAGTGGAAGTGCACTGGTGACATTTTTACGAGCGCCAGCCCCGAGGCTGAGCGGGCCTTGCCACGCCGCCGGGGCAGCCTCCGCAGGGCAGGCCGCGTGGGCTCTGCCGCCGCCAGCCTTGCTCCCCGCGGCCTCCCCTGGCTTTTCTCATCCCCCGTTTTTTTGTTTCTGAAGGAGTGAGTTTAACATACGGGGCTCTACCCGGCCCTGGCCATTCCCAGAAAAGCCCTCCAAAATGAGAAACATATTTCTTAAAGATAGTGAGCCAGGCTCCCTGAGCTGGTTCAGCACAGTTCACAAGACTTTCTAGTTTAATTCAGAAAATGATTTTTAACAACAACAACAACAAAAAAAAAAAACCAACAACAAAAAGAACACCAAAACCCCCAACCAAATCAAAACAAAAACAATAAAGCTTAACAAACTTGTAAAATGCTTTTAAAAATGTCTCAAGATTTTGATCATGGATTTTGCCACACAGACACTGGCAAGGCTGCGTGCTTCCAGCAATGCAGAGTATTTAACTTTGAGAGCAGAAGTTCTGGGTTTAATTTTCAGTTTCAGACTAAACAGCAGGTCTGCAGTGAAAGCAGGCGACAGTTCCTGAGCACAATGGGGCAATGGAAATGCTTCTCTCGCAAACTTTACTGATTGTGTAACCATGGAGCACCTCTTTGTGCAGACGAAAAAGCAAAATCAGAGAAGTTCATGTTGGTTTCAATAAACTCCCCCCATCCCTTCCCTTTTTTACTGCAAGAATTCAGCTGTTATTTTATTATGTAATGCTGCAGGCTAAAAATATATCCCTAATTTAAGCCACCTTGCCAATAAATCCACAAATACCAGGTAATCCAGAAAGGGTAGTTATGGTTTAATGACATACTCTTCTTGTCATCTTAATATGTTCAACTCCTAAAGGATTTAGAGTGATGCATTTAAAGGTTTTTCCAACTTCTTGAATATTTCACACAATCTGGCGGAAAGTGTGAGAAAGTTTGGTCCCCCTCAGCGTAGAGCAACGACCCAACTTCTCTAGATGCATCTGCGCAGTGATCCACAGGACAAAGCTCTTTACTTCTCAAAGCAAAATTCTAAGTGAGTGAGGGTCTAGGGGTCTACAATTTAATAGATAATGATGATTTCGTCTTGATTTTAAATTCTTTTATGGGAATTTCTTTTCCAGTTGAACATGTATACATTCTATAATCAAATCAGAGAAGGCATCCTGGTGGAAATGTGTGCTCAAAACATGTTTCTTTTACAACTGAGACAGATTTACTGCAATTTAAACCTCAATGTTAATCTGTTCTCCTCTTTCTAAACATAAAAAAATACTAATATAAATTACAGTAATGCCTCACTATATAACACAGTTCTCAGGAGGCTATTGGAGCGATGTGTGAGCCCTCTAACTTACTGTAGCTGTGTCTTTGCTGTTCTGATTTCAGTTTTCAGAATCTGCTTCAAAATAAGCCTGAGAATCAGGGAAGGGGAGGGGGTGGAAGCCATTCACTACCCTGAATCTGATATCTCCCGGGTCCTAGAGCTCACATGTTCCTTCCTTCCAAACTCAAGTCTGGTTTCAATGGAGCTCTCATTTTTCTTCCCACTAATCCTGCCGTGAGATCAGCCATTGGTAACTCTGTGAGAAATTAAATACCAGGATGTGGGAAATCTGAGATCTGAATTCAAGCAGAATGTGGGTGATTAATTTTTTTATTTCTTTCCTTCTCTTTTCCCATGGTTGTTGTGTGGCAAATAACTCTTCAAACCTGAGATCAGAGATTGGCCCTGAATAATGTGACTACATTGACAGAGCAGAGACAAAGCAAGAACTACACTGGCAATATTATATCCCTCTCTAATATAAGCATTAGTCATTTCTAAAGAGATATTTCGGCCAATGTTTTCTGAAAACATTCTGGAATTTCCAGAAATGCTTTACAGTGGGATCAGCAGAAGAACTTCATCATAGTGATGCTCACCATCTGCTGGAGCAGACTTCATAAAAAATTAACATTTCTTGCATTGGGAGCCCAATGAAAAAGGATCCTTGAGAGAGTTTGCTATGAGAATGTGAGTGCTACAATGCCCAACAGTCAGACAGTGGTTTTTAAGGGCTTTTTCCTTCCTAAGTGTAAGAAAAGCACATGAATTTATTTAGGTCCTGTAAGGATGAACTCAAGATGCTTACAAATGCTAGGCTGTGCAAAGATTTAGATCCTTCATGCACTGTTTGGCAAAGTGTTGATGTCTGAAAATCACCTACGTACTTCTGTAGCCTTCAACATGAAGTGCCTAGGACAATAATTCTCACTGCATGGTCTACCATGAAGTTGTGATACTCCTATACTTCTTATTGTCTACTGTCACAGCAGTCCCATGCCTACAATATCCAATGAGCAATCAATGACCATGAGCTCTGGATGGGCCCCCAAACTGCACCCTGCCTGTCACGGACTGTGTTTGTCGTCTGGGCTGCTTCCCTCCATCTCAGCGCTAAGGAACAGTACAGTGAGAGCATCAATGGAAGTGATATAGAATAGAAGCTCCACCGGGAAAAATCGTTTTAAAGTGTCTATCACAATTGTTTCACACTGATTACAAATCCTTCATCTGAGTTGTCCTCTCTGAACTGCAAGGAGAAGGCAAGCTCATAGGCTCAGCCTGTCCATCCTAGCCTTAATGTTTGGCACAGGTGTCACAAGCTGAGGGACTGCCCAGGGAGACCAGATGTCACCCTGGGGTAGCATGGCAGCACTGATTTCAAGGAATTAAATTCACAAAATACCACAAGTGGCCCACAGAGTATAGTCAGAGTAGCTGAAAAATTCTTCTTATTCTTCTATTCTAAGACTGTTATTTTGGATGACAAATGGACCTTATAAAATTTCCCAGATGTCAGGGAAAACCCAGAAAAAAATAATATATTGTTTCTTATTGCTTCCTTCTGTAACATGTTTAAATATGTTAATAAGGGCTGAGTATACTGCTCTTTTTCCTAGCCTAACTTTCTTAGTGCTAGTATGTGAAGACTGTAACTATCTATCTGAGCAAATTATTTAACAGACAAAAACTGTCTTTTCAGTGACCTTAACTTTGATTTTATCTGTGCTTACCTTAATACACATCCATCACAGCATACTTAATATTTAAAATAAAATTTGCAACAGAATTTATGTGGTCCTGAATTGGAACAGCAAAGATAGAGCAATTTCCAAGAATGGTTACATAGGTTTGTTTCCCATGTTTTTCAGTGGAACAAATGAGCAAGGATACAACCCTGGAGTATCGGTTAATAATATTTAAGTCAGGGAATAGGGCATCTTTCAGTGGCTTCAGCTGGATGTAAAGGAGCAAAAACAATGCTGACCGTTGAAAATGCAGAGCCCTTTATGAGAAGGTCAGGAGCCATGCTCTCACCAAAGAGCACTTTCCTCCTGTGCAGCCTTCTGCACCTCATCTTTGCTAACTAGGACTTTGATTATTTTTATTACTGTAAGTCCACAGGGTGATCATGCTGGTAGTTTCAGCTTTCTGAGTATCACTCAGGAAATATCTTAAAATAATCCTAATTTTCAGGGAGTAGCCTTGTGCTGCTGAAATCTTGTATGTCTTGCATGTCTTGCATGAAGTAAAACACCCAAGTGTTAGCAGCACTGACTCTTGTTACTTTTGAAAATCTCAGCCAAAATATGTAGCATGTGTATGCAAAAGTAGCACAGTTTAATTTAGTCTTGACTGGCACTTTTTTAAACACTGCACAGCCATGTTCCTCAATGGTGTTTCCCAAGTACACACCACAACCCCTTCTCTTCTGGCTATTATTTGTGACACTTCAATCTGTGTCAGATCAGAGCCAAGTTCTGAACTGGATGGAGTACCTCCCTAAACACCTTTTGGGGCCACAGCCATGGGGTCAAACACAAAACCACCCTGCCCACAGATGTTGACTGCCTGCCTGAGGCTTCTTCCACAAGCAAGGAGTGGGGAGGAAAGAGGTAGGGAGAAGTTGAAGAGGAGCATTGCTGGCCTAGGGAAATCTTTTAGCTCACCCCTTCATCCTCTAGCCTTCTACCATCAACTGCAACACCTAGTCCCTGTGCTATGCAAGGAGTGGCTCAAGAGCTGTAGTCCCTGAAGTTTTACATCCCTGCTTTTAGGGTCAGGTCTTGCCCAGCACACTGGAAAAGAGCAGGGTCCTGACAGCATGCTCTGTTGAATAGGCAAATGTGTGACCAGTGCTGCATTCAGAAAGCTGCCTCCTGCCCTAGAGTTTGCATCAGGGAAATAAATGTTGTGTGTTTGAGCTGTCAAGAATCCCTTATTGTTCTTGTTCAGAGATGAAGGCTCCTCTTACGTTGAACTAAGTCACAGCACTCCTGCTCTTTGATTGACTCATAAACTGGCTGACAAGGCCATGACATCTTCAAGTGGCACATTGCAGCAGGCAAGACTGAATCCCCTAGACAGTCCTCCACAAGCCACGAAGAAAAAAATCTTACTAAAGCTAATTCCTTTTTTGTCAGATCAGATTATAAGTGTGTGTACTTTGATAACTCCCTTATGCAAGAAGGGAACATCAGCACCTCAGTTTTAGTGGAAAAGGAATCAAGACACTGTGAGACTTACCTAAAATGGAACTTACATAGCACAGTTCTCAGAAATAATGGTTTGAAAGGAAGCTGTGCTGTCCTGACTGGGGCACCTCTGTTCCTCAGGCAGTGCATAGGGCACAGTGGCAGGCATCCCAACTTGCCTTGTGGACCACAGGTGCATTAAGCAAGGGTATGTACGACCCAGTCAGCATTTACTGGCAGAATTATTCATCTGAATTTAACAGATCTGTGGACTCAATCAAATCAAATCACGTTGCTCCTGCTTCATCACTCAGGCTCTTTGATCTTCAAATCCTGAGCTGCACTGTGTCTCAGGTTTAGGGAGCAGCACTAGGAACACTTCTTTCCTGGCAGCCTGGAGAGCTTGCTAGGATAGGAAATGGGGCTGCTGCTGAGATATTTCCGATTTTTGACTCTTTAAAAGTTACTGAATACCTGAATATACTCCTGTCTTGAAGGGTTTTTTAAATCCCTTTTCTTCCCTTCCTTCTGGTCATATAATATCTCAATTTGTTTAATTTATTTACAGCCAAATTTCTGGAAGCAGCCATCTCAAAAATCTCTATCATAGCTATGTAGTAAAGTACAATCATAAATATTTAAAACCTTGGGTACCTCAGTCTTACAGTGATTTGGGTATTCAGGCATAGCATCATTGAATTACATTATTAAGAGTCTATTCAGAAGTTATGTTATGTAAGTAAGAAAATATTTTCTGTCAGAAATACCTGACCTCTTCTTCTAGCCATCATTCTTTAGCCCAAGTTAGTTCTTCATCTGTTCATTGAAGTGGTAATTGCAACTTCTATATTTTCTCCCATACTCTTTTTCTTATTTTATTTCAAAAAACATCTTTTTTTTCTTTCTTTCTTTTTTTTTTTTTTTTACGTTATCCGACAAATGATTCAGTGTCTCCCAGNTTTTTTCCCCCATCTTTTTTTTTTTTTTTTTTTTAAAAAAAAATTTTTTTTTTTTTTTTTTTTTTTTTTTTTTTTTTTTTTTTACGTTATCCGACAAATGATTCAGTGTCTCCCAGCCACAATAAACCCATTCTAAAAGAAAAAGGAAGACTGAATATGTTTTCTTTTGGAAACCACACCAGTTGCCACCATTTTGCCTTGAAAAGACAAAGAAGAAAAGGATGTAAAGCCCATGAAATTCCATCTACTGCATCCATGAAGAAAGCTAGAAAGAAATAATGGAAGAAAGCTCTTCCATTATTTCCCATGAGCCACAATATATGCTTGCTCAGCATGTGTTCACATGGTACCAAGAGGCTACAGTACATTAGAGGATATTCTAGAGTGGCCTATGTAACATACAGGCATTTATCCTGTGCTCAAGTACAAAATTCCATGTGTTATTGGAAAAGAAAGTTTTACCTCTCCAGGATCTGACTTTTCGGGAGTTCCCCTGGGAACTTTCTGACTCTCTGAATTAATAAGCACAAAAAAAGTCCATGAGCCACAACATAGCTTGCTGAATGCAGTGGAAAGGGCAATGAAACCCCAAGACACTAGGTGAACTTCCAGGGCAGAGATTATTCTGTATTTCTACAGTCAAGACTCGGTTGAATAAGAGTGCAGTATTCCTGGACTCGCAGGACACAGGGTGGCCTTGGACAGTGGCACTCACTCTCTCAGACGTGTATGTGCACCTGCTTAGATTTGCCATCCTGTCTGTGACGCTGGAAGCTTCTTTTCAACCAGTGAAAGTGGATTTCTGAAGTATTCCTACCACATTTCTGTCTGCAATTTCCCAGAAGGGAGAAGTATGAATTCACATATGGTGGCTAGCACATACACAGAATGCCTGAAGCTTCTGCAAGTGCAGATTTATCACATGGCACAGAGAGGTGAGGAAGTATGTGCACCCTGGGCCTACTGGCCAGGGTATGCCAGCATGTTGGCCCTGCCACACAACCACCACGGGCCCCAGGCTCAGCTCTGCTCACAGTCTGCAGCTTTGTGGCTGCACAACAATGTGTGAACCACAGGTGTAGTTCCCGGGCTGCAGAGCCTGTGTGATGCTTTTAGCATTTACTGAGTCCTACACTGAGCAGTCATATGCAATAGATGCAACTTGAGATATATATAAAATATTATGACTAATTCACATGCATAACCTCATTGATACCAACATTGAGAAATGAGAAGCAGGAAAAAATACAGGAAATCCAGATTGTCTTTCCTGTACAAAATAACAGTTTTCAGTGTTTATTCTTGTTGGATTTGATTTTTTTGGACACTGTTTTAAAAACATCCACGACATTTAGCATTAGGTAGAGAAGTATGCTTCACTTGTTCTTTTGGTGCACGTTTTCTGTACATTTTCTTGTGTACACTGTTCTATGTATACTTTACGTGTACTCTTCTGACTGATACACTTTTATTCTGATCTGCACACTGTCTTTCTGACTGGTATGCTGTCTTTCAGACTCAGATACAAAGGATTTCCAAGGATTTGAGATTTTAAGAGAGACAATAAGATTTTCAAAGGGCTGTTCTATGTTCATTTTATGTCTTCTCTGCAGAAATGATAAAAAATAAAACATGTCCTGTTTCCAGAAAATTTTGATTACTTTCATTGTGTTTTCCTAAAAACATCTATTTCCTTTATATTACTTAAGAGTGTAACTCCCCCATATGGCTGAGTCAACAGCTACTACAAATTGCTTAAAAATGAGGAAATAAAGAAATTTCTGTTTGGACTGTGTATTTGCACACCTCAGTAAAAATATTACTATGTCATGACTGTAAGATCCAGCTGTACATTCCTTAGAGACAGAGCAGATTTCAAAGAATCTTGTTTTGAGGTTTAGGCAAATATCTACATGAAAGTGCTAAACTTACCAATGGCACGCAGTTATGCTGGCTCTTTTCTACATTTCCCCAAGGAAGTGTGAGAGCATGTGTCAGTGATCATCACAAAGATGTGAATAGACCACTGTATTCAAAGGTTTGTATTCATGATATGGGTGTGTAGATCTCCGGTGGGTTTCACTGCTGCTATTTACTGTCTCTGTGATGGTAAATCCTCAGAGTTCTGGCAAAGTTTAAAGATATTGCAGAAGTTTACATAAACATCTGCAATTTTTGGTTTCATGGCCCTAAATTGGACAGCTGATATCCATAAAGAGATTTAGAGCATGGCAGAGCCCTGCATGATGCTTAAAATCTGGGAAATGGTGATAGGAACAGAGCTGTTGTTTGCAAAATGAGATTTTTATCTGGTCCTACTGCTTCTGTACTTTTAAAAGTGCCACAAACCCAAGAGACATACTTTCTAGAAGCAAGAACAAGAGTAAGAGTGACGTAAACTAATACTCATAGAAATCTTTGAGAATACACAGAAAATTCAAAGCACAGAAGACCACTCAGGGACCGAGGCTGAGCAAGAGTTTCTGCCCCTTTTACCAAGGCAGGCTCGCCATCAACCAGCCATTCTTGACTGCAACCTCTCACAGTCCCCACCAATGAAGAAAGTATACATTTCTAACTTAATGCAGACTGCCACATGGTAAAGCCATCTGGGAAGATATTTTGGAGGAAACAGATGGAAAAGGAAGAGATTCCTCTGAATGTAGTATAAGATTTACATTATCCTCCATGAACTTCCCTGTAGTCTCCATGTTTATATAATTTATCACTATTTCCTTAGACAGCTCAGATTAGAAAGCCTGCATGAGCTCATGTTCTTGTTGTTAATTCTGAGTCTGAACCTCCCTACTTTAAAGGGAAATTAGGTACTATAAAAAGAAATCAGAGAAAGGCAACCAGACCTGAGTGAAACCCAGCAGCATGAAGTTCGTGATCATCCCAGGAATTACACTGTTTTACCTCTCCTTCTTTCAGCCTCATGAAGACACTGTCATGAGCATTTGCTCACAGTGATAAATTTTTGTTCTTTGCCATGCACCTATAACAGCAAAATTGCAATGGTGTGGTACTGTAAGTGTGAGAGGAGGGCCTGTTAAAACCCAGAGAGGGTTGGAGATAAGTTCAATGATTTCCCTGATCATCCTTTTGTCTAAGGATTAAAAACAGAAATGTTGTCTGTGTAA
>VYZR01091754.1:6746-18371 GCA_013400675.1 Oxylabes madagascariensis
TTCTTTTTTTGGGGAAATTCAGATTTTTTTTTTTTTTTTTTTGTATTAGTTTTATCAATTACATATGTTCTTGGGTATGAACTTCTCATCCTTGGGAATAGAGTATTGAAAGAAAAAAAAATGCGACTTCTTTTCTGCTCCTACTTTCCTAGACAGAAGAAGGATGAAGCATTTTTGGAAATGCTTTCCTTGCATCTTCAGACAATCTTTTGTTCTGCTGTTGTCTGTAGTTTTCACACAGTTAGAAATGTCTGCATTAGTTTTGACATGGTCAAAGATCCTTTATTTTTTTTCTTTCTTTCAGTAAATAAAAAGGAAAACCTTACATTTTTGAAGTTGCTGTCTGGTTGCTATTAATGGGAGGGAGAAAAATGTCCTGTTTGTATTTCCTAGCACAGTTCATCTTGATTTAAAAAGAAAAACAGTATCATGCTTCCTTAAAAAAACCCTGAAACTCCAGAATGGACATCCTAAATAAAGGAAATGTTTCTTTGGGTGTTATTCTAAATTAGGTTGGGAAGTGAGGAGGCATTAAAGATTGAGTTCATTCTTCTGGGATTTAGGGTTGTTTTGATGATTGTTTAAAAACAAAACCCATAATTAACAAACTCTCTAACAAACCACACAACAGCCAGTAAAAACCCACCTCAAAGACTATGAAAGACTTATTTTAGTATTTAAATATTTATTGGGTTCTAAGAAAATGAGAGCCACAACTTTGTTTAGATTAATAAATACCTTTGTTGTCACAGTCCTTATTTTCAGTCTTCTAGTGTGTGTGCTGTGCAGCAGCTTGTGGAGTTTTAAATTCCAGCAGTATTATCTGTATAGCCCAGAGAGGAATTTGTATTTTAAAAAAAGCACAGAATTTTGAAAAAATTGGATTCCGTCTTCACAAATTTCTTACTTTTTTTATATTTCTACATGGGTATGGAAACCCTTGCAACTTGGCTTGATGCAGTTCTTGTCATTGTATATTCTTAATATACGCCTTTAAAAGAAGAGTTCATCCATTTCCTCTCAAAGTCATTTTTCACATCAAAGCCTACCTTTAGAAATGTTTGCAGATGTAGGCACCATCTTTTAATCTTTTTCTCTTTGTGAATATTTTCTCCTAGTTTGAAAGCCTTAATTCTGCTATGACAGCTTTGCATTCTTCTCTCTCTTAAATTGCTTTTTGCTCTGTCTTCCTGTCCGTGTTGTTGTTCTTAAGCATACCTGCACAAGCAAGAGTGTTAAATATTATTTATTGCCACTGCCAGTCCAGCAGTATGAAATGCTTTTTGTTTCTCTCAAAACATAAATTTGTGCTTCATAAAGTACCTAAAAAATTTAGCCTATTTAGTCCAAACATTGTGTTAGGATTTCTATCCATCTGGCCTGGGAAGTAGGTGTGACTTTAAAAATAAGAATATATGAATATATATCTATCTTTTTATAAATAAACCTACATACTCACGTTTTCAAGTTAGGTGAGGATGTAAAATTGATAGAATTTTTGCTGTTAGATCAAAGCTATGACCATTTGCTCCCCTCTTCAAAATTAGATGCAAAAACTGAAATCGCTTTCTATTAATCACTTTTTATCAAATTAAAATCTGTGTTGTAGCATCTGTATGTTTTGGTATGAGGATTTATTTTGCTTTTGTAGGGATACAACTCTATAAATATCTAGCAATGAGTGCTTTAGATGTGGGTAATTGGTGGTTGCCTGGTGAATTCAACCATTATATTTATCATCATTCTGTGAGCAGTCAAAATTATTTATTGAAATATAAATTCATTTGAAGGTACCTTCTGTCAGGCAAAGCATTTCACAAAATAATTTCCATTTTTCATTCTTTCAAGTTGGCATGTATATCTGTATCTAGCTACAAATCTATAGATATAAAAATATATATAAAATAAAAGCCTTTATGAGCATTTTCTTACAAACTTATCTAATACTGCCAGCTACAGAAAACAAAATGGAAAGCTCAAGTTTATTATATTCTATTATTTTGGAATGTTATTGGAATAAACTCTATTGAAGGGCTCCAGCAGTAAATTCCAGGTACTGCTTAATTAAAATATTGCATGCTATTTAAGTGGAGAAGTCTGCAAACTGCCCAGCAGAGTTTCTTTAGTCAATGGTCTATGTGGGAATGTGGCAGTGTTAATTTAAAGTTTAGATGTATTTTCTTGCCCCTAATGTTATGTATATGTGTGTGTTGGAAAAGATTCTGGGAATTTAAGAGCTGCTAAATTTAATTGTTGCAAATTATTTCTGTAAGGCTTGGTATTGCTGGTGGAGGAGACAGTGGGACCTTGCTGATTTCGGGGATAATTTTACCAGAATTCTGTAGAAACAAGGAAAATGAGAACCTAGCCCATGTCTAAGCCTTTCTGGATGTATGTTCAGCACAAGACAATTTCATGCAGACTCATGCAGTTATAGCCTCAAAAAGTCACTGATGTGTGCAAAGCTCTTATTTCATATTTCATGTCTAATTGGGAAGCTGCAGCTACCATACTTTTAAAATTTAATGAAACATTGAGCCTATTTAAAGAGAACCTGATTTTATCTTAATGTGTGAGATGCAGTAAAATTTACACTTATCTTCTCACGTCTCCAACATTTCAATCAAAAATTAAACCAGCACTTATCATCAAATACAAATACCTAGTGGTCTCTTGAGTCTTTTCTTTCCTCCTGAAAATTTTCCCTCTGTTTTGTTGATCAGTTTCTTCAAAAATTGAGCTAGATTGTTTGAAAAGCTTATCCAAGTTTAAAAAGCTTTTCTGTTAACCAGGAGTGCTTAATAAGGATGTAAAATTTCGTGAGAAACATATGTTTTAGTGTAGTCTGCAGATGAAAGCAGTCGGGGGGTGATGATTTAGAAGCTGTTTAACCCTCAGTGGAGAAGCCAAAAATATTGTCAGAGAGAAAAGGAATGATTTTATATTAATCATGGGAAGGTTATTTTTGGAAGAGAAGAGAGGGTCTTCTTCAATCCAGTTAATTAAAACAAAATGGGAATTCTAGGAGCAGAGATGAGATATTTGGCGTGCTCTGTGTGACAGAACTGTGGTAAAGGTGGGTTTTCACCCTTCCATTTTCTTTAGAAGGTGTATGTGTGCCATGTAAAAGAGAATTTTAAAATTGTACCAGATGAAATTCAGGTGAAATTATTTCCATGTAAAGTAAAAATTTTGCAAAAACAAGTATAATATCCTACTTATAAATGCAATGCTGGAAGAATGGCTTAACCTTTCTGAATTAAAATAAAAAAGAAACAAAATCATCATAAATAGGTAGTGATCCATGGCTAGCTTCCCACCCTTCGTTATTTTGTGGCAGTTACATAGTTTAGACTAAGGGCATGTTTCTGAAACATACTATATGAAAATACTTTATAAATATTTTTCAGATGTCAGCATTGGAAAAACAACCTGAAAGGTCTTTTGGAAATTGTCTTATGTCCCGGAAAGGTTGGAACAATTGCAGATTTAAAATATCTGACTTGTAAAATAAAAATACCCATTTAAACTTCTATGCTCATTCCTTTTTCAGCTGACAAAAATCAAACTCTTATGCATTTACAAGTCTTATTAAACATATTACTAAGTGGCTCAGAACTGTTTAACTTTTTCATTTTTTGCGCAATAAAGCTTGTCTTCACCACTGGATGTCAAGGTGGTTTATAAAGGAATTAAACGTTGCAGCAATTTGTCATGTTGGGATGCTGACACGGAGAAAATCAAATGGTTTGCCAAAGATTACTCAGCAGACTGATGGAAAAGCAAGGATAGGCTTTAATCTCTTCATTCTGAGTCACTGCGGCCCCAGAATCATCGGGCCATGGAATGAGATGTGAAGGATTATGGAGGTTCTGTTACGTGATGCTGCTCCTCTCTTCCCGTGCTCTCAATGTGGGTACATGTTCTTTGACAGCTGACTGACACACGTACACATTTTTATTTGCTTATGTAACATTAAGTCTTATGTATCCTTTGCTGGTTTCCTTCTTTTGTTTCATAAACCAAGCAGGAATGCAGATGTCATTCTTTCTTGTTTCATATATCCTTTGCAGAGCTTAATCAAGATTATTATCTAATGGCCTGTGCTTAATTCCCAAAATTTCGTGTTCTTGAAATCCATGGAAATGAGAACTAAGCTCCAAATTCATCCCAAGATCCGAGCTTTTCCTTTGAAATCTGGATGTTTATCCTTCTTAAAGTTCGGAAGTGTGAGAAATATGGATTCACATTCATGATTTACATAAACAGAACAATTACTTACGGCTTCCAAGCTCTTTGGAAGAGACAAATATTATTTTTTGTCTAGAATTTTGTCATAGGAGTGTGGGTTTTTAAAATTAAACTGGATTTTATGAATACTGAATAGTAATATCAGTGTAGATGTGTATATGTTGTTAATGTCTTGTCTCAATGACTGCATCATCACAAAAAACCCTTCTGCCTTTCTTAAGTATTTAAGAGTCTATGTAAATGCCTTTCAATGTGGGATTTTGATTTGTGTTTCTATCTAGTTTCTTCTTGGAAAAAGCTCTTTTAACTGCACCATCTTCTCCAAGTGTACAAATCTCTTCACGTGGGGCACTGAGGATAATGCACCTTGTCCCACCACCAGGCAGGTAGAAATACCCTGAGACAGAAACGCAGCTTGGACCAAGGTCTGATACCGTTTCTGATTATTTATTCTGATTTATTAGTGCAATTCATGTGGGGTTAGGAAGAAAGGCTCCTTCAGTACAATATTAATTCTGCTCAAAAAGTTTAGATGCAATAAAAGCTTTTCTAACTGCTCTTAGGCAAACTGGTGTGTGGCAGGTGCTTAAATTCAGATGAAGAAAACTGATACACCCTCATGACCCCAACAGCTGCTCCTCTGGGTAGTTTTGGTTTCCTCTCCTGTATCCAAAATGTTTTATGTTCATACACTGGAAATGAATGAAATGCTCACTGGTGGCATTGGCTGTACTGAGAATATCTACTGAAATAACAGGAGGAATGTTGGGAAGGTAGAAATAACATCTGTGACAATACTGTGCTGTACCAGTTGACAACTTTTGCTGTAGAAAACCAGGAATTAATTAGTATTTTCTCCCTTTTAGTCCCTTTTAATCAAACTTTTAATTTCTCCCTTTTAATCTCTCCCTTTTAATCAAACTAGAACAAGTCCTTATAGAAGGAGGTATGTTGTAGGTGTGCAACTCTCATCCATGTGGATTTCCAATGTGAAAGAATCTTAGCTGTTAACCTTTAACTTTCCTGGGAGAGGGAGAAGGAAAAATTTTGGAGCATAAGGATCATGTTAAATTTGGTGGTAACATTGGGCATGAATAGTCTGTCTAAAAGATGCCTTAAATAGTTAAGCTTGCTTTTAGTGTGAGTTGTTTTTGAAGCAAAAATGTGGAAATTCAGGGGCTGTAAAATGACAAATTTAGCAATGTGAGATCAAAGAGACTTGAGAACAGGGAAAAAAAGAAGTGGGGATCTTTAAAGTATATTCTTCAAATCTGACAACACCCTAAAGATTTCCCCCCAGCCTAGATAAATGTGAATTGTATGTATTGTAAGGAAGCAAACAAGATTTTTTTTATAAAGTTGTTGCAGTGAGTTAGTAGCTTATTGTACAATATTTAAGAAAAAAGAAACACCCCTTAATGATCTTTTTGTAGTAACAACATATTCATCACAATGAAAATCTCCTGTGCTAAATGAATCTCACTGAAACCACTTCTGCTTGCTTTTCATACCCAGTGGAAGGAATCAATATGAAAAAAAAACTGGCATAACTGGCATGTATTATAAATAAAGCTGTCTTGGGGAGCTACATAATGATTCATCAAAATAGACTTATAAGTGCTCACTAGCATCAATCATTTCACTTAATCTTGGTTTAGCAAAAATATATTAACATATTAGCACACAGTATTTCGGATGAAAAAGGAACTTTAAAACATCTTTGACTTCAACTTTGAAAAATGTAGAGGATCTCAGACTACAGAAAAATTATATGTGCAACTTGGGGCAATGCAGATTTATCATTTTGTAGTTTTATTGATAGCTGTTGTGCACTTTTGTTTTGCTGTTTAATTTGACCAAGTGAACTGCGTGTTTAATTGTCTTTTTGTGTTCTATTCGGTCTTTTAATATGCTGGTGACATTTTAATTGTGCACTTAATATTTCATAGGATTGTCCAAGTTGGAAAAGACCTTTAGGATCGAGCCCAACTGTTCACCAGCGCTGCCAACTCTACCACCAAACCCCATCTACACATCTTCTGAGCATCTCTGGGGATAGTGACTCAGCCACTTCCTTGGACATCCTGCTCCCATGCTTGACAGCCCTGTCAGTGAAGAATGTTTTCTACCATCCAGCCTGAACCTCCCCTGGCACAACTTGAGGGCTTTTCTGCAGGTCCTATAGTTTGGGAGAAGACCCCCAACCACTTACAGCCTCTTTTCAAGGAGTTCTAGGGAGTGCTAACATCCCCCTGTGTCACCTTTTTATCTTCTTTTCTGTTAAGAGTCAGGATTAAATGCTTGAGAGATGGATTTTATGTTTGTACTCAGATGTTTATTAATTCTTATCTGCGTTACAGCCTCACAAGCTGTGAGTTCTAGCTAACAAGGTGGAAAAACGGCCCCTATCTCTTTCTCTACAAGGCCTTTTAAGGACAAACTGTCCAATTATGAGATGACACCTAAATTATTTTTACTTTCAACCCAATAACCAAACTCCTGTGGTCTGCAATGCATATTTTTCTACCCAATTACAATGCACCACCCAGACCCATGAAGAAGAAGGTGAAAAAAGAGAACTTAGCCTACGCCCTAAAATCTCCATCTTGCTTTACAAATATTATTATGGTCTAAAACTTTAAACTCAAGTTTTGCACCCTGTGATATCACACACTTCTATCCAAACTAAACACCTACAATCCCAGTGCTGTCACTCAATTTTGGAAGTCTGTTCCACGGCCTCAGGTCAATGCAGTGTTTGCTTGGGGGTCAGTGCCTGTCAGCACGGAAAGCCCAAAATTCTCAGTGCCCAGGGTTCCAGCACCCCTGAGCCTTTTTTTCTCCAGGATGAAGCCCCAGCTCCCTCAGCTGCTCCTCCTCAGGCTCTGCCCCAGGGTGGGACCTTGGCTGCTGCTGCCCCTGTCCCCTCCAGGTCCATCCCTGCTGCCCTGACCTCCCCTTGGGGTCCCCCTCTTTGGCACAGCCCCTGTGGACTGTGCTGGGGTGCTCTGCTGTGAATTAGAGGGGAGAGGCTCCGCTGGAATTAGGCCCAGACCAGTGAAAAATACAAGGATTGAAAACAGTGTGACTTTAGAATAGCTGTAAGGATTCTTATGAACAGATGGTCTGATTCTGTAAGGGTAATTATATCATGATCCTAATTAATCACAACAGGACTGACCTTTTACTGACTCATAAAATAATTTCATATAGAGAATCTTTCGTCAAACTTCGATTTTTACTCTATTTTTGCGTTTTTTCTTTTCCTTAGGTCAGGTACCCATATGCTCTGTATGCAGTGGAGCATCTTCAAGAGATAAAAATGTAATCATGTGTTGGCAAAGTTGGCACCAGTCATTGCATCAGGTGAGATCACAGGACTCAGAGGTGAACTTTTGAACTGGTGAGTCCACCCCTTCGTCTTCTCAACATTTATCCCATGCCTGTATTGTCTCCTCCTGACGTCAATGAGTTCTATTCCCCTACAATATATTAGTTAATTCAGCAAGTCAGGTTTTTAGTGAATTATTTATCTTCTGGTATGTCATGAGTAAATTTGATCATTTTATCTGGGGTCTAGGTTAAGTTATGCACTTCCAATCCTAATTTCTTTGATTATTTCTGTTAAGAGTTTGTCTGGGATTTTTCTGTTTAATACTTCTCAAGACTGGTTATGCCCTTGTGGTTAGGACTTTATTCCTTCAAATATCAATGCACAAATGATATCTGGTTATTCACTTTAGTGCATTTTTTGCTCTAATTATGCCTATTGGGAACTTTAACTGTTATATCTTAAATGTCAAAATACCACGTAAATTGCTGCTTCCTATGGGACAATGATTGTTTACTACTCTGAAAAGTCATGAGACGTGATGATCAAACCATGAACAGAGAAAACACAACTAAAGCAAATATTTAATGTGCATTTTCATTTAAATAAAAACCACTCTGTAGCTCTGAGGGGTTTTTGCTTTTGCTTTTTTTCTTTTTTCTTTTTTCTTTTTTTTTTCTGTTGTTTTTTTTCCCCTTTGTTCTTTTTTCTTTGATCAAGTGTTGTTAAGGAAATGACATGAAATGCATGTGGCTGTTGCTCTGACTATGCTTTTGTTGTTGTTGCTGTTGCCTATTGCATCTGTTTTAATCTGAAACTCTCTCAAACTTTTAAATAGCATTACATAATGAGCAGGTCAGGTGAAGTGCTTCAACTCTAGATCCAGAAACTCCCAGGAATGAGAAACGAAATGCTGTAAATTATCAAGCCCCTTGGGGAGACAAGATGTTTTTGAAGAAAAAGGAGCACTGGGCCATTATTTCCTTCATAATCCTTCTGTCATTCCTAAATGTGCCAATGTAATTGTGGAACAGAAGGAAATGTGCTAAAGTGCATTTTGTGCATCCCAGGTGTTTTAGTGAGTGACAGTGGAAAGCTTTCAGCTGCGTGTGTTGTTGCATTTTTACATGGATAACGCTGAAATATTCTGAGGATCACAGCAGCTCCCCAGCAATGGGAAAAGAAAAAGTATTTTCTGTATGAACCCATTATGCACACACATAGCATAAATAATTTTGTTGCTTTGATCCTCCCTTAATTTTGGCTCTACTGCATATTCTCCTCTTTTAGAGATGCAGAATTCTGCCTGCTACTGTTGATATTTCTCTTGTCTCATGGGGGGTCTTTAGGAAGCAAACTTCCCATCTTTGAATTAGAAAAAAGAGGCTGCAATAGCTGTTCCTGTTTGGTAGCTTTTGTCTTTTAGGGAGTATTGTTTATGTTTCTTCCTCAGATTTCCCAAAACCTCTCCTTGGTTTGATACTCTCACTTTTCTAGCATAGTAGAAATTGGATTTTTTTTTTTTTTTTTAATGTGTAGGTGACATGATAATGGAATAAAGTTATTTGCTTTTGATTTCTGTTCCCATTTTTCTTCATTTTTTTTTTAGTTTGCTTTGTTTTTAATTCAGTGCTTTCTNTCAGGTTCTGTTCTGGGGTGCTGGCAGTATTTAGGGTTACACAAACCCTGTGAGTGGGCGCAGTGTGAGTGTGTTAGTGTGGAAACGCACAGTCACAGAATGATTCTGTGCNTATTCTCTTTGGGTTTCTTTGAAATCAGAGCAAAATGTTCATACTTGAATAAATAGATGAAAAAAATGTTAATTTTTGAACATTTCAAAAAGGGGGACTAATTTCCCATTTAAGTCAAAAGAGCTTTGATAAATTAGATGTCAGTTTAAATAGCAGACTATGTTCAAAATTGAGAAATTTCTTTTTTGAGGAATGACAAGTAACTATAGCTGGGAAATGTAAAACCTGGGACTTCATGTTGGTTTTTATGCAAATGCCCTCCCTCAGCTTAAGAACCTGGTAAAATCTCTTAAATAAAGCCTGGAAATGTCCATGTATAATTTGTTAAAATCAAACAATGTTTCTATCATATGCANGTGGGTTCTTGCCATTGTCCCCAGGCTCCCCAAGCCTCTCTTCTCATGATTCTTGTTGTGATTAAACTATTCTTTTATTCAATTAGAAACAATCATCACATTTAACAATCATCTCATTAATGGTGCGACGAACATGCAGGTGCAGTTTCACATGATGCACTAAAGACTGAGCCCAACATTTGTTTCCAGGACCTACTCAACCCTGGTTCCCTTTCCCAGGGCCTACCAGGCCCAAACCCCTGAATCTATTGTATACAATTCCCATGATTTTAGAAACATTTTACCCCTATGGTCCCAAGTGCACTGAACCCATGGGTGGAAATGGGGTTTGATTGTGCCTCTGCAGGATCACATTGTCTGGCCACCTGCAAATGCTCGTGTGCTGCTTATTTTCGCAGTGGGAGATTTGTTGCATCACTGACAATGTTGTGTCATCCTCTCTGTGCTCGTTTCATACTCTCTGTCAAGGCAATAACTTTGTGTCTATTTGAATAAACCTCGTTGTCACATGGAAAGAGATCTTGAGACAAGCAAGGGATTTGTTTAGCAAAAAAACACTTTTGAGAAATGGCAGTTTTGAGAGGCTTCATTTTACAGGAAGGTATCAGAGTGGCTAAACAATTCAAATCCATGATTTTTTATCTCAGTGTGACCATTTGCTGACCCACTGGGCATAGGAGAAATGAAATTCAGCTTCCATGGTGCAATCTAAATGCTCCAGAAATGCAAACTTTGTCTCAATTTCTGATTGCAGCTTTTTTATTTGTTGAGTTCTTCAATGCGTCTTTGTGCTCGCTGCAGGAATGCTCTTTGTGCCTGGTGCTTTGTCTTCGTGCTTGATGCCACTGGCACACAGAAATGAGCCTTTCAGTCCCACCAAATCCATCAACCCAAAACTAAAGAGATTCCACCTGTAAAGGTATTGCTGCGAGAATGGGATTCAGATCAATGAAGGAGGTCTGAGGAGGAGGCAATGTGATTTGACTGCTGTGACTGAGGCTGCTGCTGGAGCTTCCCAGGCTGGAATTAGTGGTCCAGGAGTCAAAGGTATTCGTAATTAGGCAAAAGATTAGAGCATGGTGCAGACGGAATCGGATAATTCTAAGAATTGTTAGGAAAAAACCAAAATAAACCAAACGCTATCTCCAAAATCAGCCCCAGAAATCCATCACCAGACTAAAAAAACTCGATGACCCTGCACTTAAAAATCCCTGAATGAAGCTGAGGTGATCAGACAGGAAAAAAAGAGATGCTTTTAAATTATTCAAGATCAGCTACTTCTGTACCCATGGAAATACAAACGCAGGAAGTATCAGCCCTGTAGGGTTTTCTTCACATGAGTGTTGTGACATAAGCACTGGGCATTTTATGGGCATCCTTTAGAATGGAAAATGAGCATGAAGTAGAATCGAGAGAAAGGTGGGCAAGGACCATAACCAGTTTCATTTACAGGGAGACCAAGGGCTTTCCTTCCTAATGTAGGAAAAACAAAGCATGGAAGTGGATTTGATTCATTTTTATATGCATCCATATTTACGTATGACATAAAAAACCCCAATTCCTGTTTATTTAACTAGCAGCCAACACTGACACGTTTGTCATACTTTATAAAATGAACTCAGAAAAACAAAAACTCTGCTAAAGCCGAGTTTACAGTTAGGAGATCCATGCTGCAGCTTGCTGGCAGTCTTCAAACTGTATTTATTTCAGAGTGGCACTGAGGCCAAAGAGCCAAATATTGGCACATTATCAGGAAATATGACAGGGATGTCAGTCTGGTACCTAATTACCAAGGGATGTCAAGCAGGAGGAAACTGCATAGCCTTAAGCTCCATCCCTTTATATATAAAAGCATTTGGAATTGGCAAGATGAAGTGCTTGGTGTGCAGAATAAGGGCTATTCTGTGTTTTCGAAGCACATGAAAACATTTCTCCC
>VYZR01091757.1:0-17810 GCA_013400675.1 Oxylabes madagascariensis
GCGCTGGGGCTGGCAGCGCCTTTGGGGCTGAGAGCGGCACTTGGCGGGCGCGGCGGCGGCGCGGGGCGCTCGGTGCCCGCTGTCCCGGGCTGCCTCACGGCGGGGGCTGCTCGGGGTGTCGGGGCAGCTCCCGCGGGGCTGCGAGTGCGGGGTGTGCGGGTCTGAGAGAGGCAGGACGAGGGCGGCTGCCCCGCGCCTCGTGCCGGGGGACCGGGAGCAGCCGCTCCTTCCTTCGCTGCCTCGCTCCTCGCTTCTCTCCCTGTGCCGGGAGCTGTCCCCGGGAGCTCCAGGGAAGTCGGAGCCTCCAGCAGAGCAGCCCCGAGCGGACGGGAACGCCCGGTGGCAGCGTGAGGAGAGCCGAGGAGGGAGAGCGGCCGCCTGCCCTCGCCTGGAGCCGGGCACGGCTCGGGCGGGCGGCGCTGCCCCGCTGGGAGCACCCCGGGAGCCGGCCGTGCGCTGGAATGTGACCCGCTGGATCCCGGGGAAGAGCGAGCTGCGATTCTGACAGCTTTGAGCGGAGTTGGAAGCAATGACGTAGGTCTGGTGCGAGCAGATGTCCCTGTCCTTTTAATGACACGGAGAAATGATTTGCTGTAGGTGCTGGATGCCATCGAGCAGCACTCGTACTTGCGTGGGAAGGAGAAGGAAGGAGGACACGAGGCAAGTACTAATCCTTCAGAATTTTGTTCCGTGAATACATCTCCTCGTGTCTCCTCACCCCCCTTCCTCAGGAACGTGAGTGGAATGAATTCCCTAATCCTGCAACTATGGCAGTTCTAAACTTCAGTAGGCACTGAGTAGCCCTGGTGACATCCTGGTTTTCCTCTGAGCCTGGGCAGAACTGAGCAGCTCGGTGCTGGGTTTGCTGTCCCCAGCTGGGCTGTTCTCCCCACGGTGGGGGAGCAGCCAGTGGGACACTGCTCTGGGAAGTGTGTGGAATGCTGTGTGTGGAACACAGTCCAGCAACAGCTCTGATTGTTTAAAAACAGCAAAGCAGGCAGTGCTGATTCCGGCCCTGCTTGTGCCAGAAGGATTTGGAATCCCCCTGCCCGTCTCTGTGGGTAGTGATCCACACAAGAAGGTGGAAGCAGTCAGGGTTCTGGATCCATGCGGATGCTGTTCTATAGAACGCAGGGTGATTTAAAGTTACTAGGTACAGCAGCGCTGGCTGTGGTTTGTGGTGTTTATGTTGTTTGACAATAAGTGGGCTCCAGTCTGTTCCCCAAGGTCTGCTGACATATTTTAGCAAATATTTAGAATGCTGCAGTGCTGGGAGTGATGCAGCTTGTTTTGCCAGTGCTCATTACTTTGATGTATCCCATACCAGATTTATGAGAGGACATGTGTTGGTGTTTCTATGTTGATAGTGGATTGTTTGTGGAGAGAGATAATACGCTGTGCTTGTCTTCTCTGTGAGCTTAAAATTGGGCTGTTTCTGGTAGGTAGCTATTTTTGTGTTCTCGGGGGCTAATATAACAATTTAGAGCACGTTTTAAATGTAAACCCCTGTCTGCAATCTCCCATTTAACACTGAGCTTCATACAAATATCTGATGATTTTTTCATGCACCCACAGTGAGGCTGCAAACTGTTCCTATCTACATAAATGTCTCATTTATCAAATCCAGATTTCTTATTTGCTGTCCAACTCATCATATAACTTCCTCTGGCATCTGATTTGATGAAACCTTGTGCTGGGTTGTTTCCATCCACCCTTCTCTGTATGAGGCCTTTCAGATTGCAAACTAATTCTTTTTATGTGTGTGTATTATTTACAGTGATTCTCTGTAAGTACTTCCCTTTTACATTGTTGCATCATTATCAGTTGAAAAGGATCTTAGCGAGTCAAAGCTTTTAAAGATGAGGTATTTCTACTTGTGTGCATTTTAAATGTGGCTCTTGCATCAGCAGGGTTTTACTGTTAGATTTCTTTTCCATAATGTGTTGCTGGATGGGGGAAACTTTCAGCAGAAATTAGTTCTGTTCCTTCTGAGTAACCTGCTGTCTTATTTTAAAGGAAAAACCCTATTTGTGTGGAGCAGGGCTGGAGTTTGCTGGACTGCTGGGTAGCAGAGGAGGAGCAGGGAAGGGCAGTGGTCAGTGAGTTTGGACCAGAAACACAGACTCGTTGTTTTCTCCTCTTACAGGCTTTTGTTCCAGGTTGTTCTGCGGCCTCGTGAGATGCTGCAACATCCAGGTTATGAGAAATGTCAGGGAAGGAGGTGTTTGTGGAACACTTTAAATTTTATTTATTTGTTGCTTTTACACAGAAAAAGTTGTCTAAGGTTAGTGTTTTTAAATAGGAAATACATCTTTTGTTTTTAGACAGAGCTCAGAGTCTTTTAACAGGACCTCTCTACAGTTCAGTCACAGCATTTACAGCAAACTGAGTTTGAATAAAAGTGCAGTTTTGGCATCAAAGGTATTCAAGAAGTAGATTTCTATAAAACTCTGTTTCATCATGTCCTCAGCTTTATTAATAGACATGCTTTCACACTTCAGGGAAAAATGCAAAAAATGAACCCAAAAGAGTATTTTGTTTTATGCTTATTATTTTCAAACTACTTCCTCATTTGAAGGCCATTGATTAAACCAGACAGATCTGATTGCCCTTGGCTGTGTAATAAACATGATGCAATTGCCTGGTGCCTGCTTGGTCATCAGTTCTTCCAGGGGCAGCTCAGTGAGTTTCCCTGAGAGTCTTTTTATCACTCCCTGAAATCACTCTGGCAGCTTTGTTTTAGTTTTCTGAGTGAACTGTGTTTTAGAAGTTATTGATCTGGTAAATCTAGAGTTCCCTCTGGGTAAGAAGAAGGAAATCTCTCCTGTGATTTTTACATGGGCAGCACAGGTTGTGACTTTTCATTGTGATCGTGCAGTGGGCATCACTTAAAAGTCACCACTGGCATTGTGTGCCAGGAAGTCTAATCTGAGAGCCTCAGCTCCTCATTAATGAGGAGGAAAGTTGAAATAGGAATTAAAGTAAATTAATTGGGCATGGTCATCCATCTCTTGAGCTACTGAAGGATGTTGGATATCCGAATTGTTAATGGCATTGTGGCAGCTTCTCAATTGTTATAAAGCCCCACTTCCAGCATTAAAGAGCAGTGTTCCTAACGTGACATGTTGCCCTTACTCTGTAGAACTAAACCATGGGAATTCACTTCTGACATCCTGTTGGAAATATGAAAATACATATTTTTAAAAATCAGTAGGTTTAACTCTAAGATTCAAGAAATCTGGAATACTGCTGGTATTAATTTAAAAATTATTTTTAAATTTATTTAAATGAATTAAATACTGAAATTAGTATTTAGTTTGTTCTTATTCAGGATGGCAAAGAACACATTGGAATTGAGCAGGTTGGAAGAGTTCTTGTTTATATACTCAGGTTAGTGTCACAAATTGTTAGTTTAATTTGTAAGGGCAGGGAAATTTCTAATTTAATTTACAGGGAGCTTACAAAACAAGTTTGTCTGAGTTGCTAATGAACTAGGCACTTATGCCCTTGGACAGGTAATAGCTTGATGTTGGTGTAATTGCTTTTTTCCCCACCCTGAATATTAGGTCAAACTGGACTCTGGTTGATTTGGAATTTAATGAAACCAGTCATTGCATGTGGTCACTCGTGGTCCCTCCTTGGCTACTAAAGGCTTTCAAAAAGGGACATTCTCCCAGTTGGGCCTCCATCTGCACCTCTTCCTGCTATCACTGTTAATTGTGATGCTGGGTTACTGGAGAGCTCAAGAAATTCCTCAAGAAAAGGGCAGATGATGACCTTGGTGGTCCATGAGTTTGATTTGGGATGAGCAGGTTTTGTGCTGTCTTTGGGAAAAGAGAGAAAAAGCTGTTTGTACTCCTAAGAAATCGTCACTGTGAGAGTGGAGACGTTAACCCAAAATCCTGGATAAACCATACACTTCAGCTGCATTCCCCTGGAGTCTAAAACACACACATGGGTTTGTTACTTTCCTACAAACCACTCCCCAAGGATCACTGGTGCAGAACCTGGCACTGGGAGGAATGAATCCTGTATGCAGGGTATGTATTTCCACACATATCAAGCAGTTTAGAGTGAAAGGTGTTGGGACTACCAGATACCATCAACATTTTGTGAGCAGGATGTCATTATTAGATTGGAACTGATGAATGTGTGCCAAACGTTGTGGCGAGTCTGTTTTTAGAGAGATCCAGGCTGTGCTCACTTCCTACATTAAACCTCATTTTCCTCTAATTTTTATATGTGAGCTGTGATTCTGTTGCGCAGAAACTGGCATAATATTGAGCAGATTTATTTAGGGTTGCCCTTGAACGTTTGTGAGTGTTTAAGCCAGATTTACAGGAATACAGTCAGTGGTGATTCATGTTGAGATGATGTTTTTCTCCCTTGTAATGGAACATATGGGACTACGTAGCATATGGTACCACTGAAAATTGTTAAATGTGGAGCACTGATTCATTACACAGCAAAAAGGGTTGGGGTTTTCAGTCTAACACCGAGCAGAAAGCTTGTAAACAGCTCTGGCTGTTGGTTTGTATTGGGCGCACTACTGTGTTGTGTGGTAGTTTCAAAGGATTCCTTAAAATGGCAACAGAACGCTTCCAAAAGTTGTGTGCCTGCCCTTTTACTATGGTACAGTCTTGCTTTGTGAGATGATAGCTTAAAAAACCTGAAGAAAAAAAAGAAATCCTTTCTCTCTCAGATGGGTGGCAGAGGTATTAAAATGTGTAAATAGTTTCTTCCAGTCTTACTATCCAAAACACCTTCTTTCTGTGTTTTCTTTGGGGTTTTTTTTTGTCTTTATGTGACTTCTGGAGGGTTGGTTTATTTTTTACTGAGGCAGGGAGAGGAAACAAAACACACACCTTGGTCCTTGCAGTGCACAAGGGAAAGTGGGCTAAAGTGCAGCTACAGAGAGCATAAATTCCAGTCACCTATTTCCTTGTGCTCTCCTGTGTTTCTTAACTATTCATCTTTGGATGATTGTAATCTTTCCAGAGCAGGCAGGCATCGCTTCTGCTCTGGCTCTGTAGGGTCTTGCTGCAGGGTAACTGAAGCTCCCAGGTGCTGTGGTCATACAGGGAATTAATGGCTGATCATAAATGTTCATTGATTAAGCTTTTTTAGAAATGATTTAAGCAAGAAACTTCATTTCAACCTTAGAATGGTGCTTGTGTTTGTCTTTTTTTCTAATGACTCAGTTTATTTGGACATTTTAAAGTACTGATTAAAACAGTATTTATTTGTGCTAAATTTGCTTTTGTTAGGCCAAAAATACATAATTAAGAAAGAATACATGTTGTAATTTTTTGGGATAAAAATCAGATGTGCCTTTTTTCCTCCTTACTTGGTTGGTGACAATCTGCTTCTCAGTTCAGGGTTTCTTGTGTGTCTCTGCTTATTCTGCCTGGTTCAGGTAAAATTAGAGTATGCTGTGTCCTTTAGAATGGCAACAGATATTTGACATCATTAAAAACTGCTGTTATTTAATAAAAGGAAGTCATATCTACCCTTGAGGGAATTAACTAATGACCTCTTGTTAACCATCGCCTTCAGGATCTTAGATCCTCCCTTCGCTTGCCTCATCCTTAGTCATAGATTGGAAGAGGAAAACAGGCTTTTTCCCCTCCCTCCCAACTCTTCAGCAGTTTCTCAACTGGAGATGAACTGATGGTTGACCTAAACCCTGTGAGGAAACTGAAGTGGGGGCCATGCTCCCTTTCCTCTTGTGGAACGTCTTACTGGTGTTAAAACTCACACACAGCATCTCAATTAACTCTAATTCCCAGCCTCAGCCTGCACATTAAATATTTTTAAGAGAGCATTAGCCCAAATGAATTTTAATTTCTAGCATTTCTAATCTCAACACTGCTAGTGGTGTCAGTTTTAGCCCTTCAAAAGAGGGGAAAAACATTTCTTATCTGGAAAGTATGCGAGTGGCAGAGCAGATAAGATAATTGAACCCTAAATGTGAGCTGGGATGGAAACAGGCTCTGTTGAGAGTCAGGTCTCATCTGCTGTGCCACAGTCCAGCGGTGCTTTAATGCATAATAATCCAGGGAGTTTGCTCTTCCTGGGCAGGACACAGGGAATTTTCTGTCTGCTGCTTTTTCATTAAGAGACACGAGCCTTCAGTTCCAGTGTGAGACGTTCATGTTCCCAGAGTCAGGAGTTTTCTGTCATTTGGGAAGCAGACAGCCAGAAATAGGATTTTATGGCTCTCCTGCCTGTAACAACACTTAGCTGCTAAAGTGAGGAATAGAAATGAAAAAACCTTCCAACTTGTTGTTCCACTCAGGCAGCTTTTTCTCAAAATTTCTTGTGTGCTTTTTATCTGTGCTGTCTTTCCTCTGGAGGATCCCCACAGAAGATAACAAATTTTCCATTTCCAGCTCTTCCCTTGGACTGAGAGCTCCTGTTGTGGTTTAGAGGTTGTGTAGTCAGCACTTGGGTATGGCTCACATGGGTGGGAGGGAGCAGCACAGGTACCTAAAACCAGAATAAATGAGTAACTTTTGGAATTACTTTTTGGCTACACAAAGTCTTCTTTTTCTTTTGTTTGCTTTAACTCTGCTTTTGTAGTTTTCCACTTGGTATCATAAGGATGCCTTTAGAAAGTACATTACTTCAAATGAAGTTAGACTTACAGAATGAGGCGTAAGAGGGGTTTTGTTGCAAAAATCAGCATTGGGCTTAGTATTTGCTGCAGGAATTGTAGCCCGGGAGTTAGACCTGCTGCAGGTATTGAAGCTGTAGAGCAGAAAAAGATCTGCTTCTTTGTAGTGCCATATGGAAATGCCATAAATCAAAATATATCTCACTTAGGCATTCGAGACTTGCAGAAATTACAGGTAAATGTGTGAAAATACAGTCTGAGCAGTTTGAATGATTAACTTGGACAAATGCTCCAGATTTTAGGTATGTTGGGCACCTTTTCTACATTGTAGGTTTCCAGTTCTTATGTTACGGGGAGATTTCTGCCAGTCTGACTTGGTGCCTTAAAGCAGGAGAAAGTTGCTGACTCAGGTTTGTTAATTTGCTTTTTCCTGCCTACCTGAGTATTTTAGAGCAACGCTGTTTGTATTTTTAGAGCAGTCTTACATTTTTTGATATGCTGAGCCCAAACCAGAGGTGGTCAAATGAGATTGTGGTCTGATCTGTTGGACATTTTGTGCTGGATCCAGGCTCTGGAGACATCCAGGGAAGCAGAGGGACGGGATCCCAGTCCCAGTGCTGTGCAAGCTGGTGCTTGGAGCCCCAGGCTACCAGTGCAGCTCTGCTGGTGTTTAAGGTCAACTCCTTGCAAATATTTTAGCAAGGCTTATATTCAAATGCTATTTATAAGACCAGACTAATTTCTTTCCTCTTAATGATGGCCTTTTGGCTGATGACAGGGCTGGAATCTGGAAGATCTGGATTCTGTATGCCACTAGTCAGCTGTGTATCCACAGGGAAGTTGTTTGCCAGCTTTCTGCCTCACTTTTTATCTGTACTTAAATGGAAAAAAAAAATAAAAAATAAAGGCTGACTAATACCTGCCTCACAGGCTGTGAGAGCACAGTTAGTAGCCTCATGCTGTAAGATCTTTGGAAAACACTGTAGGAATTTTCAAGGGGCTTATTATGGTTAAGGTCGTGCAATGAGAGAACTGGTTAAGCCTGGGTTATTGTTACACCATTCATTAAGGAGCTTTAATAGCTGAAGCCCTGATAGTGGCTGTTCCCTGGCTTCACCTGCAATTACCCAGGGTAGATGCAGGCTGCTGCATTTCCAGTGGTCTGGAGCAGAACTGGAGCATATGCAGGGATGTTCGAGCTGCCTTGAGCGCTTCGCTGCGATTTCACGGCTGGCTTTGCATGCAGGTCATGCCATAGCCTCAGTGAATTTTGGCAGTTCAGCATCGTGACGATGACTTATTCTGCCATTAGTGAGCCCTTAGCACCTTCATGCCAAAAGAAATGCTATATAATCGGCTGAGCTTTTCCTGTGTGTCCGCCTAACTCGGAATTTGCCCTGCTTTTGCTTTGTAAATTGAACAACAAAAACAACAAATTTAAATTAAAACAAATTTAAAACAAACAAATTTAAAATGTTTTAGCCAGCAGAAATTTTAGTTAAGAGGTGTAAACCAAGTCTTAAAAACCTCTTAGATCTGGTCATCTTCAAGCTCAGGTCTTTTGACAATCTGTGAAACTTTTGTGTGAATGCTCATGTTGTGGCTTTCAAAATTAATTTGATAGTATATGTAGAAAGTATCTATCAGAATTTTTTCCTTTCTGGCCACCATTATAGTAACATAACTATGCAAGGAAAGGCAAAATCCTCATTTTTGCAAAAGCTAGATACCAGTGTTTATTTCCCAAACCAAGTAACCTTGTTAGTCATTAGCAATAGTACCTCATTAAACTTTAATAACTTTCTTAAAATTCACACTCACTTGAAAGTCAAGATGCAGCCTTGACAGCTCGATGTCCAAATCCAGACAGTTTTATTTATCTTTGCAGTTTCATCTCTTCATTATTGTATATAAAAGTTGTTTTCTGTGTCTTGGCAGATTGAAAATGTATTGACTGAAAGAAAATAGAAACTTGGATTCCTGTTGAAACACAGGGCTGGAGGAGGTAGGGATCAGAGATTGGGAGCAGGAAATGGATTGTTGTGGATTTAAAATCGTGAGTCTGCAAATTAATATTAATTTTGAGCTGATTTTAGTGCTGAATTGAAACCAGGTGTTATTCCACCTCTCCCTTCTCCCTGAAGAGAGCTGAGCTGGGTTGGCACAAACCTTTCTGCTAGCAGAGGATGGTTCAAATTGGCAAACTGGTCCAGCTGTGAAATAACCAGGGGTAGCAAAGCCAGAGATTTGGAGATAGGAACAGACAGAGGATGAGGATGGATGGTACAAACTTCTGCTAAATTAGACTGTCAGTGTTTTTCTAAAAAAATATATAAAATATACCAAACAAAACCCCTCCCCATGTCACTGTTGGATTTCCGTTAATGAGTAAATTAATGAGTTTCACTTTCTGTTTCTTGGGCATGGGTTGGATCCAGCAGCATTTGGGTTGTCCTGAGGAAGACTCCAATCATTGTTAGCACTTCCTCTGTTTACTGGGTTTTATTTATTTTAAGTGCTTTATTTAGGAATCCCAATTTTGATGCTTTGTATTACTTGCACCTGCTTTTTTTTTTTTTTTTTTAATGTTTTGTATTCAGATTTAACCAAGGAAAGGCTTTTCTGAAAGGCTGACACAATTTGCTCTATGTTCATTGCTCAGTGTTTTATAATCTACATGGACAAATATCCCTGCCTTAAAAAGTGGGGGAAAATCCCAAGCAGCATGTTCGTATGGAGGCAATGACAATATTAACTAGATGATGATACAGGTATTCCCAAACATGAAGTTGTATTTCATATTTCAGGTATACAATGGCTTTTTAAAATGTTAGGCCGTGGTCCCATATGACAGGAATCATGTGAAGGTGAAAAGTTACTTTGTAATATTAAATCCTGTTTGTCGTTTAAGTGTGAGAGTTACTTGCAGTATATAACCAAGATCCTAAAGTTAGAAAAGGAAGCACCAATTTACAGTCTACAAATAGACTGTGTCATTAACACAAATGAGGAGAGTTTGTTTGTTTTTTCTTCAGGAAGATCATTATTTTGAGTAAACAGTGCAGCACAAGAGGAGCCTTTCTGAGCTCTGCTAAGCCCACCTGGCTTCCAAAGCCATCCAGGGAACTTGTGGTGGGTATTTAAAGAATAAAACATCTCAGTTTAAAGAGCATTTGGTGACAGGGCCTCCCCATCCAGAGAGCGTTTGCAGCTGCTGTCAGTGAAGCTGTGGGTGAGAGCCTCGAGGGTGCGGAGAGAGGAAGTCAGAAAACTTTCATATTTATATCTGTCTCTGAACAAAGGGGACGCTTAATTGGTGTCATCATTCATAAATCAGGAACTCTTGTAGAGCAGAGCTGCAAGGCTGAGGGGCAGGATGAAACCCCCTCTGTGTCCTGTGCCTCTGTATCCCCTTAGCTTGGAAGCTGTGTCAGAGATGGGATTGTGGAGGTGAAGAGTTCCCACTCACCCTGGCAGGAGGAACTTCGAGCGCTGATGGTGCAGAAGCACAAGGGTTTGCTGCTGTGTTTGTGGCAGGGGGATGTGGGGCAGAATCTGCCTCCCCAGCTGAGCAGGGAGTGAAGAAACCTCGCAAAGCTCCTTGTCTTAATGAGTGAAGGGATGGCTGTGCTGGTGGGGGCAGCTGGAGCAGTTGTGGTGGTCAGGTTGGTTTTTAAAAAGCAGGGGATTTAACCACCACAGAGCAAAAGCTGGTGGTAAGAGGTGGCGGGGGAGCTGCGTGTGTGTGCAGTGGGGAAGGTTTTGGTTCCTGTTTGGGGATGTCCACACCCTGCCCAGGCTGCTGTGCCCAGCAGGTATTGTTTCCTCTGGAGCAGGGTGATGTCAGCTCCGTGACCTGGAGCCTTCTCCTGGGCTGTGTGGGAGTTTGGTGGTCTTTTTGGTGTCAGGGCACCAGTAGAAGAAAAATGATTATTTTTAAAATTTTGGTTCCATAAACTTGTCACATGAGGTATTCTGTCTTCTCAGGGGAAAATCTGTATGCAGTGTGCAGGGGTTTTCTTGTTCAGGCATTTGTGTGCTGCCTTTTTTTGTAGGTCAGGGGAGAACACTTTGCGTTTTTATTGGGAGCTTGCAAAGATTTTGGAGGATCTGTGCTGCTTTTGAGGGTTACTCTGATGTCTTGGACCACCTTTGAGTGGGACATCTGCACAAGTGAGTTTTAGTTTTACATTATCCTACATTTCCTTTTTTTTTCCTCTCCTCCCCCCACTATTTCTTCCATCCTTTGTGTTCTATGTACAAAAAATAAAGGTCAAATGCACCTTAAAATGTCCTCCTTAAGAAGCTGCATATTCAGGGGTTTGATCCCTGTATTGGGATAGCATTGAGATAAATGAATGTGCTGATGTTCTACGGTGAGATTGGAAAAAAAAAAGAGAATTAATGAGACATCTGGGTGGAGGGAGCAAACCTCAAATGAAAATTGCTTTTCTGTTTTACGACAAGTCAAAATATTTTGAAATTAAAATCAAAACTGAAGCTGGGTAAATTGTATTTTTTTTTTAACCACTTGTACTTAGAGCTTATTTTATGTAATTACTGGGGCGTGACTTTTAACTTCTGGGCAGGACTTTGTGGCTTGTTAGCATCGGGTTGAGCCTCTGATGTTGCAATGAAGGAGGAAGTGAGCGTGTGTCTGCTTGGGGAGGGGGACTGCAAAGCACTTCTGCATGCCTGTATAAGGTGGGAATTGCAGCTGGCTGGGTATTTTTAGCAGAATACCTAATTTTGAATGTGAATTTTGTTTTTTTTCTTGTTAATCAGTGCTTGGTAAATTAAGCTCTCAGTTACTGTTTTAAAGAGGAGCTTTTTTCACAGCAAAATGCACTAAACACATGAGTTCTTCACCCCAATTTTGTTCATTGAAAATTTTAAGGTTTTTATTAAACCTCCAAAGCTGCAGGACTGTGTGTGATGCCTTTCCCGAGTGTCTCTGTCTTCTGTTCGTTTTTGCAGTTGTGCATCCATGGGTAAGGATAGAGCCATAGTAGGGATTGCAGGGAGAGGTGAGGCTTTATAGGTCAGCCTCTGTTTCTCCAGCTTAATTAAAGAAAGAAAAAAAGGAAAAATAGTGGATCTGATTTTGTTCCCTCCTTGTAAAGACGTGCAGCAATAAGGACTTTTTCATGGGTTGCAGGGAGAGGCAGAAGATAGCCTCAGTTCCCATCAGTGTTTTCCAGTCATTTGCTGTAACAGTGATTCACTTCTGTTCAGTTGTTCATCCTGGCCTGAGGTGAGACATATAGAATGTTTCTATTTTAAGCTCTTCAGCATAATGGATGGATAAACTCACCCTTCTTATGCTGGTTTTTGCCACAGTGGGTGAGCTTTCCTTCCTGGGATCTCTGTTTTGCTGCGCTGGCCTAAAATATTCGCCCTCTGAAAGCTCTTGGTGTGCTGTCAACACCGGTGGAAGAAAATGTTCTGACCATTTTGCTTCAGGGTTGCTGATCTTAAACTGCACTGTTAAAAATAACAAGTTTTCTGAAGGCACACAGTGATGTTTTCCTGGCTCCCTGCCTCTTCCCCCCCATATTGATGTGATTAAATGCCACCAAAACTCAGCAATCCTTAGGTCAAGTGCATAGGCATATGCATTTGCTGCAGCATTAATAGTGGTTATTCCAGCTTTTTCAAAGAAAATTAAGGATGTTTTCATAAATGGAAGTCTTCTGCTGCCACAGTAAGTACCACACAAGCAGTTTATGTACCAGGGCATAGAGTTTTGAGATTATTTTCATACTGCTTTAAACTGTCTCATGCTGATTCAGTTTGGCTGTAAAAGGCTGAAGTCTTGTGATCTAGAGCAAATTTTTTTTCTGCTGGGAGAACAGGTGTATGCTGAAGATCAATTTTTCTCTATGACCAAAACATTTTTTATGTTCATCTTGAAGGATCTGCTGTCCCCAAATACCATTTCACTTGCTGAGCTTTGGGATCAGTCTGTCTCTGCCAGTGTTGATGGTGGCCTATTCGCATTTTCTGTTTAAGAAGCTGCAATGAAGTCTAGAGTATCTGATCTGAAATCAGACAGACCTGATGGTGAATGCTTTCAATTATGGGTTCAATAAATCCACACTGGAAGGAAGGACAGGGCAAAAAGGCATTTCCAGGGCAAAAGGGCATTTCCAGGCTGGTTGTGGCGGAAGTACCTTTAACCGTCTGAATTCCTTGTAGCTTTTCCAGGATCTTTTTACAGTAATCTGGGCATATTCCACTGTTTTCAGAAGCAGCTCTAAAATGTTATCCTCCTTCCTAAATTAGATGCCAAATGGTGCACTAACTGAATTGAATCAAGAAACCTGTGATGGTTCAAATGGAAATCTTGAGCCCACGTGTAAGGCTGCCAAATTTATCTGCCGAGGTGTGGAACTCAGAGCAGGCAGATAAAGAGCTCTGCTGCCTGTGTTGGGACTGACTTAAACCCAGATCCCAAACCATACCAGGAAACAAATCAGATGTTGCTGTGGAATTAGTTTGAAAAGCTTTTGCTGGCTTGTATTTAATTTTAATGATGATATATTTTAATTGGCTGTCAAAAACGTGCTTCAAATGAGTACAATGCACTTCTCTTTATGTGCTGGTCATCTTGTTCCTTGTCCTTAAAGTGCTTGGGCTGTGTGTCCCTGTTTGGGAAGATAGTGCAGCCTTTTGAAGGACAGGTTTTCTGTGCAGCCTTTAAAATCTCTCGGGTTTGTTGAGTGTTTGCCTTGGGTTACCCTTTGAGATTTACAGGGTGGTTTGTGTTTGTTTTGACTGTTACTTTATCTCACTTTCTCGGTAAGTCCAGTCTCTTCTGGCCATGAGTGATAGGAGGGGAGGATGAGGAAATTCTGGGAGCCTGTGTTTGGAATGCTGCACTTCAGAGTGCATGCTTGGATTCTTTTCCTTAGCCTTTGTGTTGATTCTATGGTTGAAAGAGCTGTAAAGGTACTGTGATGATGGAAGTTAATTAAATGATTAAATGTCTTAATCATTCAGATGTGTAATGTCCTTTCTGCTTGTACTTCCCTTGGTGTTCTTGTGTAGTGGCTAATCTTTGGTGACAAAACACTCCTTGTCCTGCCCTTGCACAGCAAAGGGGCTCCCTCAGCTCATTTATTAATTTTTAAGCTTGATATTGACATCTCACTTCCAGGTTTGGAAGCTGTTTTACACTGCAGACGCAGAAGTCAGAGGTCATATTTAAAGTGTAGTGGGTGGTTCATACCCCATGGCAGGCTGGGGGGTGTTTGCCAGTGTATTACTCTGCACATGCTGTGGGAATTGTGTCTTCCTGAGTAACACACAGCCATAATGGACATGAAATGGGTTTTAAAACACGATATAAAAATGGCAGTGCTCGCATTCAGCTCTTTACTAGAGCTGTGAGTGATGCAGTGCTGAGAGCTGGTGGTCTGTACATTGAAGTGTTCATGCAGATGCATTTCTGGGTTGGGTTGCTCTTTTTTTAAGAAGCATTTTGAAGCTATACATGTTCTGTGTGTATATAGTGGGGTAGCTGAATCATCCTCTGTGGAAAAGAACATTTTGAATCTACTTATTCATCCAGTGCCAGCACAGGTAAAATCTTTGGATCCTCCTTTTATCCAGGCTAGGTGAGTGCCAAGGTGCAATATGGGATTCCTGTGAATGTAATTCAGGCTGTGCAATGCTGTGCTGAGAGCTGAGCTCCTTCTGCATCCCATCAGGGCCCCTCAGGGATGCTGTGCTTCGTGGGCAGTGGCAGCTGAAACTCAAATTGGGGCAGCCAGGTCACTGCACGGATTCTGCAGATGTTCCTGAGGTGGAGCTTCTGGCCATGAGTGACCTCGTGTGCTCAGCAGCCCATATTGCTTGGAGACACTGCTGGTTCTTGAAGCTTGGTTTGGAAAATCAGTTTATGCAGTTCTGGGGAGCAGCAGTGCTGTGCTTGTCTCCATCGAACAGTTAAGCTACTTAGAAGCCACAGTTTTAATCTTTAAGGAGGAGGAAATGGGAGTGTTGCAAGCACACCTTATATAATGCACATCATTACTGACATTACCCACACTTCTCATACTGGTCCCAACTCCTGGGCATGCAGCTGGCACTTCCCTAGAAGGGTGGCACATGACAAATAAGTTATGGCCATTTTGCTGAGCAGGTTTCCTGTCACAGCTGCCCAGGAGCTGCTCTTTAGACTCCCAGAGATTTCTGACAAATCTGGTTTGGTTTGTGTTTCAGTAGTGTTTCCTGTAGCATAACTTAAAATGCATAAGGGCAAATGGAGGCCATTGTATGCACAGGCCTGTCTATGCTCTTTCCTGTTGCTTCAGGGAATTTGGATTTGTGTTTTTGGGAAAGCAGGAGGGACCTGAACATAGAAGTTTCGTTTATGATATTCAGATTTTGTAGCACTGATTGCAGCTAGAAGCAAGACACTATATTAATATGATTGTGTTGACATCTGTGGATTTGGCTTTGGTATTGAACGAGTGCTGCTGTGCAATTGAAGGCCATATGATGTCTGAAAAGGAGGAAATTCTGAAAAAATTGATACTCTCCTTCAGAACTAAAACCAGCTATTGGTTCCTGCAGCCTGTCTGTGCTTTACTTTATTGCTGCCAGCTGTAGTGATCTGATACTTTGGAACAAACCCTTAATTTAGTGTAAATATTTGCAAGGAATTCCAGCTTTACTTTACATCAGGTGTTTTCTGAAAAGCCCCTGGCCAGAAATCTTCTAAAGAAAATTCAATGTCTGGGGAAGAAAATTCATTTTAGGTGACATCTGATGCTGGCAATGGGGTTCTATGAGTGCTGGGGAAAACTCAGTGTATTTGTAGTTCTCTTTGTCCTTGCTGACATACTACTGCTAATTTATTATAATAACATGGCAGACTATTCAAAATTGGTGCCACATTTAGCTAAACTAGGTGGAAATAAATATTTAAGTTTGTGCTTGGAGAACTTCATTGTCAATATAAATATTGCAGATAAATGGGTGGTGTCACAATTCACCCAAAGTTTTGTCTTAAGAGAGCTGAAGACTGGTCTGGGGTTGCAGAGGGAGCCTGTGTGAGTTTGGGGACTCACCTGGTAAAACCAAACCCTCACTTCTGGATTTATCCCTTTATTAGGATAGCAAATAGTTTTTTGTGCTCAAACCCAGGGCTTTTGACCCTCTTTGCAGTCCCTTCCTTGGTGAAAATTAGTGAATCTTGTTCTGTGTCCATGGTCTTGCATAAGCAGATATCCTTCCAGTTGCTGGTTTGTGGTGGATTTGTTTTAGGCTCTCTCCATTGATGAATGAGGATGGGACTTTCAGGTATTCAAAAGTGAGGTGGAATTTCTCTTTTGTCCTACTGGATTTTTATCAAGAGTCCTAGTAATTCAAGAAGGCCATGGTGTACTCTCTGAAGGTGAGACTGCTGCTGTGAGGTAATTCTAGGAGCCCCAGGCCTTATCTGGAAGGGTTATTAGTTGGCTGCTTGCACACAAATGTCTGAGCTCTCGTCAGATTAAAGTCAAACCCAAAAATGTGTCTTTAATTTGGAATACATAACCAGTGCTCCAAAACTGCGTGAATCTTCATCTCAGGCCTACATCCACTCGCTTTCTTTGCAGCTGTTTTGATCATGGACTCAAAATATTGAAACTGATCAACAGAGTATAAAATAACTTCCAAAGTTTGGTTTGGATGTTGTTTTTTTTTTTTTTTTTTTTTTTGCCTAGCAAAAGACTCAGTACCTGCTAAGTAAGAACTAGTTCTGTGCTGTCAGTGAGGCTGCCTTCCTTCCTTGGAGGCCAGCTGGTGACGTGACCTGACTCTTAAAAATCCAGATTATTCTGGTTTACCTCAAACCTCAGGTAAATTTAAATTTTGCACATCGCAGTGCATGTGTTACGGTGGTAACTTGTTTGGAAGTGAGAGAGGGACATGACCAGGATGCTTTTAAGCTCAGAGTTTACTCCAGAGGCCAGTCTAGAGGCAGCAGCTGCTGTGGATGTGTCCTCAGAGAGGCTCTTGTGGGGCTGTCACACGCCTGAGTGAGGGAACAGTGACAGATCCAGCTGTTGGCAGAGTGAACACAAAGAATCTCCGTGATTTGGAACATCTGGGGATGCAGGAAGCAGCGTGGCTGTTGAAAATGAGGCATTTCTAGTCTGGTGTTTTGGAGGGAAGTCAGAAGGTGAGAAGGAGTTTGATCTTCTCTAGTTTTGTCTAAAACAGAAGGTGCAGGGGGAAAGTTGAGATTATTTAAAGTTTGGGGAGGGACAGATGTGGTAAGAGATTATAGAGTTAGTGATGCAACACTTGAAAATGGAGGCAAGTGCTGTGGGGTGCTGCTTTGTTGCATATTTACTTCCCTTCTTTGAAATGTCCTCAAATTCCTGCAATTTATTTAAATTAGTTTCTCTTCTTCCACTCTCTTCTGACCTTTAATGTTTCTTGGCAAAATTTACATTGCATTCGAATTAAACTGGGAATATTTTCTCAAAACAATCTTTCTAATTGTAATCTCTTATTTGAAATCTGCAGCGAGTATGTTAAATATAACGTACATTTATTGATAGAAGTTATTTCTTCTCATTTGTGTGGGTGTTATATACAGTCACATCACTATTTCAATCACTGGCTGCCTGGCTGGTTCCTAGAAAATACAGGGGAATTTCCTACCATGACTCATCTTGGAAGTAGCAGATGCTACACGCTCTCAAGCTGTGTATGGTAGCTCTGGAGTCTCAATAAAGTTAATTGAGTGTTGGGGACACAAAAATATATTGGATTACTTCAGTAATTACACACTGCTACTATTTATCCCTTTTTAATGCGGATGCTTAAGCAAAATCTTTATAAAGGTGATGGTGCTTGCTTCCCTTTCTGTCCTGTGGCACTGCTGTGAAAACGTGTTTCTGCTTTGAAATTTCAGTTTTACCCTGCTGTCACTGGGGGGGTGTGACTCTATTTTTAGTACTTTATAATTCTGAGAAACCTTCCCCATGTTTTTTTTTTTCTTTTTTTTTTTGATTTTTGTGCTCTTGAAAGTGACCCCTGAGCCACATGCCACTCCCAAGCAGTTCCAGGGCCTTAGCAGCAGCAGATTGTGTCGCTGGTGGTGGGTCTGTGCTCCTGGGGAGTTCCTGGGTACCTGCTGATCCCAGGTACAGAAATGAGTCTGGGAGTGCTGTGCCATGACCAGCAGGCTCAC